>APFE031077224.1:0-12773 GCA_000404065.3 Pinus taeda | reverse complement strand
AATGAAATAACTGCAAGTGGACCACATAAATCACTATGCACAAGCTATAAAGGGGCTAAGGTGTGGCAAGAGGCACCTTTTTCAAAACTATCCTGATGATGTTTTCTGAGTACACATCCATAACAAACACCATTTCTGCAAGATACCATAGGAAGGCATGTCACCGTATTTTATTTGCATAGATTTTGAAGGGAGCAATAGTTTAAGTGACCAAATCGCTCATGCCAAAGTTTGCTCACTTCATCATTATGAGCAACAAATACTGAGGGAAGATTTGATGACCCAAAGTTGCTAAACTTATACAACCTTGTAGAATCATCAGCAATTCCAGTAGCTAAAATATGTCTAAGATCTCTTAGGTCCTTAATTGCAACATCGTGAGGTGAAAATTCAATAGTTTTACCTTCAGATGAATGAGCTATCTGTTATATAGATAGAAGATTGTAGGATAAGGTTGGAACACACAATACGTCATTAAATTGACCATTATCTAGATGAATAGTTTCAGTCCCTACAACACTGAGAAATTTATCATCACCAACATATATATTTTTGTTGTTACAATCATTTAAAGAAGAAAACATGGCTTTGTTTTTGGCCATGTGATAAGAAGCTCTAGAATCAATGAACCACTCATGACAATGAGAAGAAGAAGATACATTTAGTGCATAACTAGACCGAGATGCTTGACAACCACATGCAAAAAGTATTATTCATGAAGATTAAGCTGAATTTGAAGAGTGTTCCAAATGGATGATATGCTTCTTCATTGCTGCTTCTAAGGCTTCCATCTTCTTAAAGATTTTTTATTCTAAGTGGCCATCTCGATTACAAAATTTGCAATGTTTATCAGTCTTCTTCCCTTTGTTTTTATTTTCCTTATCATTTTATTGAATTGATTTTTCATTTTGTTGAGACTGAAAGTGCTTATGACCCTTGTTTGGTTTAGGAACATTCTTTTTAGGATACTTGTTTCGGGTGAAAGCACCTTAGGGCTTTGGGTTAGAACCCCAACAGAGCAGAAGCAAACTACAACAAGAAATACTCAAACAGCTCAAGCAAGATTCTTATATTATCAAACTACATAAGAGTGACCATACCCATATTTCCTTCGTTTGAGTAGGTCCCGCAGGGTTCAGGCCCTCTGCAACTCCTGATGTTCTTCAAACCTAAAAATCATTCAATTCGAACATACATAGCAGTATAGAAGTAAAGCATATTCATAAAATTGACTTTATATCATATAAAAAAATGATTGATCATACATCAATTTTGGAAACAAGACAACATTTATTTTATTGCAGTAAGCTATAAATATAATGGGGAGAATTCACTTGAGTCTTTCTTTGGCTCTAAGTAGGACCGTCCTCCGAATTCATCCTATCCCAGCCTTCAACAAACTTTTTCCATCACCAACACCATGATATCTCAAGGAAAAGGAAGGATCTCTATAATCAAGGAAACAAGGGTTTCCTGAAGCTTGGGGAAGTGCATGAGGCACGGGGATTCATCAGACTCAATCAGGGATAATCTCAGTATAATAACTCTATCTCTTCTCCTCCTCTTAAGGCCTTCCCTTAGAGGTCTATTTATACCTCTCCAAATTAGTTTCTTAGTTGTGAAACAATTGGGCCATGGGCAATAGGAGGTAATCAACAAGTAAAACCCGTGAACTCCGCCCAAAATTGAGGAAAATTAATTTTTTAAGTGTTTTAATACATATACGCAGGTTGGGTATTGACTGACCCGCGTGTACATGCTTATCACTCAGGTCAAAGTAGTGTACACGGAATAAAACATTGTTTTTATATATTTGGACCAAGTCTGGAAGGAGTGGTTTCCCTAGGCCATAAACAAGCATCATATATACCAAGAGTGGTAAATGGTGCTATAACAAATGCCCCCTAATATATGAGGTCAGAAGGGGTACATGATGGCCAAAATGTATTAAGTGTATGGAAAGAATCATGCCGAGACTGAGAAGGACTTCACCAGAATTCAGCCTACCAAGCCATCAAAAGAGATCAGAAAGAAATTATTTTCTGAGGCGGGCATACCCATGCTTAGAGAAAGTAAATCATGTCTGCATATCAGGTACAAGCAGATCCAATATGTATATTAGTATAAAGGAACTGAAAGTACATAATGGATCATCTGATTGTGATCGAAAAGTACATGTCTGAATATCACATATAAGAAGGTGATCAATGATGTTGAAGGATGAATCTAATCACTGATGTCAAAAAATAATCCCAATAGTACCAAATGAACATGATGGAATAAAATGATACTACATCTCAACTCGGATGCCAGCATATAAGATGTCAATGTGAAGAAATACAACATATAAGGTGGATGGTGTCAACTAGTAGCAACAGGAGCAACTGACAAGTGAACTGAAACATGTTGTTGCAACCCGAGGTCTTCACCGACCGTCGTGGTACATTTCTTAACAATGGGAATGAATGATCTGAGGTCGACCATGTGGCAAATCATTTGATTACCGGTCATTGTTGTATACCGTTAACAAACGCGAGACTACTCACTGATAATGATAATGAGATTCAAGGTACCCAGTACTGTCAATAGCGAAGGAATCTGCCACTAATGACTGCAAACCCCAAGGTATTGCCAAACGGGCTCTAGATCTTTTTCCCAAAGAAAATGAGCTGTAGTCGATAAGAAACGACCCGCTAGAAGGAAGGCATTAAGGCATCCTTCATAAATCTAGTGTGAGTGTAACCTGTAGGCCAATAATGTGGAAGGAATCAGACGAAAAATATGGAGTAACCTAATTGAAGCACGTTTCCGATATACACAAGATGTAGCTAGCGCACGATAGAAACCCTCTGAACCAACCAATAATGAAAGCTGACACAAAGGTGAGGAATCCACGAATAGGGTCAAATGGAAACCAAGGCATTGCACGAATCCTAATGTGTGATAATGAAAGATGATGCCGAACACAAGGGAAACCACTTAGTCAAAGACCCATGATATTGATCGATGCTGAGCACAAGGTGACCTATCAATAATGAAAATAGGGCCAGGGTGCGGCTCTAGATCTGCCCTAAGAGCAATTTGTTGTAGTCGATAAGGACAAGACTCGCTAGCAAGAAGTCAATGGAGACCTTCTCAAACCGGCATGAGCAAAGGACCAATATAACTAATGTGATGACAAACATGACACTGACAATCAAGGATGGACAACTAAAAAATAGGTCAAGAGACACCGCAGAGAGGCCGACTCAGGTTTACTTCCCTTGAACAAAAGCACGACTTAATGATGACTATATGGTAGCATATGATAACTCTGTATAAGTTTGTCAAGCAAGAGGCATAAGCAAAATCTCCATATGATTGGAAGAGGTAACCAATCGGAGGAGTACTGACTCAATAACAAGGTTAAGGCGCTCCTAAGTCAAACTAAATCCCACCCCAATGGAGGAGATACTTTCTTTTGAGTGCTTTGTTCAAGGGCGACACGAATGAATCTAGCTACCAACAAAATATGGAAATGTCGTCTCATTCCCGGTCTTTTTGGAATATATAAATTTTATTGCCTTTTTCTTTAAGCTAGAAAAATAATAAAAGAATGTTATAATACAGTGTAAAGAACAAGTTTCAGAGAAACAGATGATCTAGTTCCTAGGAGGGGAACATTCCTATGCTCAATGCAGGGAGGTGAAACTATTCAAGGACACTCAAAGGGATGCTCTTTCCACGGGTAGAAGGATGGGTCAAGTTGCAGAAGCTAAGTGATTGCATGGTTGACTTTGCAGAATACATGGTCAAATAAGTGGCTTAAACACGAGTCCAAGTGAATCCGACTCAAGCCCAAAAGGTGAAAATAGTCAAAATGCAATGCAGTAGTACAACTCAACACAAAGGACCCTCTAGGGTATAAGACCAAAAATTAGTGCGGAAGAAAGGAGAATGTGTCTTCAACGCATCAATCATGGCGGGACTAAAGAGTACTCCCGAGCCTACGCAGTATAATAGAATGGGAAACCAATGTCAGGGAGGATCTAACTAAGTTGCCCATATAAAGGATGGCTCTACCATCGCATCATGATTTAAAAAAAAAAAAATCGACGAGTGAAAATGGTTTGGCGACCAAGATACGGTCGGGTCGACCCTACGGCTAATGTATCGCTAAATGGAGGCTAGTATGCAAGATGCAGAAGAAAATGGTTTTCCCTAACCTAAATGCCAGTGAGAGAATGATACCTGCCATGATGGGTCAGTGGTCATGGGACCGAAACAACATCTCGAAGAGGTCTCCAAAATTTCTTGTAAAAGAAACCCACTCTCGACAATCCAAGCCCACATGTCAAAAAAAATCCATGAGACAAAAATCAATTTTTGAAAAAATATTTTGCAATTTCAAAGTTATATAATGACTTTCGGACTCACAGTTTTTTCATTTCTATTTGGAGCAAAGAGCTATGGAGTGAAACTAAGCAAGCTTTCCTCTGAACAACTGGACCGTTCGAATCACCCCAAAGTCTCCAGGTAATCCTCAAATCCTACTTGTAATGCTTTATGATATTTAAAAAAAAAAAAAAATCAAAGTTTTGACCATGGGAAACTATGCCCAAAAATTCAACTTTGTGTACACGCGGGTTGGATGTGAGTAACCCGTGTATACGATGGCCCTACATGCAACTGTGTGTAAAGGGAACCTACGTGTACGCAAGTTAAAGTTTTAACATATAAATTAACGATTGAAACTTCAATTTTTTGCAGGATGACTATCACTTGGAGGGAAGGAGAGCATACCACAATAGATAATGAGGTAATGCATGATAAAAATGCATTGGATGCTCTGAGAGGCTATGGCTTACTCAATTCTTCAAAATTCCAAATATGAAAGCCAATATGCACTTGCTAGAACTTTTGATCCACTACTAGAGCACAGAGGACGAAGCTTTCATGATCGACCAAATGCCTCTACGGATTGAGGTTGAAGATATCTATTTCATTATCGGTCTCTCTCGAAGACGGGAGGTCGTGTACTCGACAGATAGGATGAGAGGTAGTCTTTTGATGGAAGACTATGTCCATATATATTGTCCTGTACATCTAGAGAAGATTGGGAGTCAAATTCATATCAAACATGTGGAAAGTCTCCCCTTGAGGATTTTTCTATTTACCATTACACAGGTAAATGGGTAAACTTCCCTGCATTAGGTGTCACGAGTATCTATGAGCCTGGCAGTGGAATGTCATACCACAGTATTTGACGGGTGCACGCCTCTTTTGACTAACACGAAGAGTCAATTGACCTCTATATAGAAGGGTCAAACGAAGAATTTTGGATATGGAACCATCTTGCGTTCATTCTTCTTCGAGAAGGTACCTAGGCTACGTCCCAAAGTATCAGTTTACATCAACAGCCCTAGAGATCCACGAATGGGTAGATGGGTGGACCTGATGAAGCACCTTGGGGGTGGTGACATGCCCAAAACAACCTTTGATGATGATTTTTTCACGTGGTGGGATCAACAGATCATTGCAGTCGATGACTACCCATATGCCAGCATGGATTTCTGAGGAGATCCAGACTTAGTGTTACCCCAAATGCGGCATGGGGAGACATAGGTAACAATTTTTAAGTTTTTGTGAGTTTTTAAAAAAAATGGATTTTTTAATATGAAATGAACTTAAAAAAATAATAATATAAAAAAAATAAAAATAAAAAATAAAAAATAAAAATAAAAATAAAATTGATGAGACAAAATATAATGACCATGTTCCAGATGTGGGTCCAGTGAGAGCTGATGGATTTTTGAGGCACAGGCGTCGCGAAAGAGGGGCCGAAGAGATGGCAGCTGAGACAGAGAGAGTCCTTTATGTTGTTCAAAGAAACTTGGTGAGACTAACTCACCAGGTGCCTATGATAGCTATAGAGGATTTTCCTAAGGAGATGCAACACCGTGTGGTAGGGGTACCACGGGACTGGTTCCGGATACTTTGGCATGTAGCCAATGCTATGGTTAACTTTTTAACTGCTCATCCTAAGCCAGCTTGATAGATAGATCTATGTATGACTGGACATGATTATGGGCATAAGATCAGATTTTGAGGGCATCCTGTCCCAATTTTGTATATTATTTTTGAACACTCCATCTATATACAGGTGATTTTATGATATATATACAAATTCGATTTTTTTTTTTATGTTATTTAATTTGATGAATGATTAATGTGCCAATCTAATGCTTGATTAGAAATAGATTCTACTAATGAATTCTCAGATCGTGGAATGTGAACATATATGATATAAATAAATGATTGTTGCAACACTCTCATTCTCAAAAATTGGCGATATAAATAAGGATTGCAAACCCGATAAGTGTTATTTAACTGCAACACCACCAATTGTGAGTCTAGATAAACTACCAACGAATCAATCCCATAAGATATTTCTTCGAATAGTAATTAAGAACAACGGTATATTCGGAAATGTTGTTTGAAGCAAGGCCAATACATACTCCCCTCGACACCATCAACTAGCTAGATGGATAATAAATCACCCAAGCCGCGGAAGCAAGATTCCGAGTGTGCCTACTTGCACCATCGACGAATTTGAAATGTATTGAATCGTCTATCAATACCTGCCAAAAAAAAAAAAAAAAAAAAAAAAATTATCGTTATCACAAAACGCCAGACAGATATATACAAAGATACAATATATATAAACAAGAAATTTCTTGGTCGAAGCCTAAGAAAAATATTTCTTAAGGTAGAGCCCATTTCTGGGCTCCGCCAGCTTGTTCCCTTCAAAGTCAATTAATTCATAAGCCCCTTTTTGCAAAACACGCTTGACTATAAAGGGACCATACCACCTAGATTTGAACTTGCCTGCCCCCAGGGTGTCTTTTTCTTGGTCATATACTAAGACAAGGTTGCTTTCAGAAAAACCCGAAGACAGACAGCTTTATCATATTGAGTTTTAATCCTCTTGTTATGGGCTTCGTTTATTATGGCTGCATCTCGATGCTGCTCATCAAGATGTTCCAAATGAACGAGGCGTTCTTCGAGACTAGATGTCTCCGAAAAACGTTCTATATCTAGCTTAAGGGACAAAATTTCACATTCGATAAGGAAGATAGATTCCAACCCGTAAACTAGTTGAAAAGGAGTAAAACCAGTGGCAGTCTTAACTGAAGTTCGGTATGCCCAAAGTGTCGGATACAACATGATGTGCCGATTGGATATAGTTTTATCAATTTTCCTTTGCAGGATGGTCTTAAGGGACTTATTCATGGCTTCAACCTGCCCATTGGCCTGACGATAATATGGAAATGAATGCTCCTACCAGAAGCCCAACTTGAGAGCCAATTCGGTCATCAATTGATTTTGGAAGTGGCTGCCATGGTCAGTGACAATCTCTCTTGGGATATCTCTTGAAATAACCTGGTTGAAGAGAAACAAGGTTGTTTTCTCACTATCGTTTTTGAAAGTAGGCATGGCCTCAACCCACTTCGTAAAGTAGTCTACGGCCACAATGATGTACTTGTGATTCCCTGCCAAAGGCGGATTACAAGTAATAAAACCAATGCCCCACTTCGTAAATGGACCGACAGTGATAACAGGAAAAAGTGGATATGGATGCGCGTGCATTTTCCGAGTATAAACTTGACAAGGATGGAAACGTTTGACTGCTTCAATATAGTGTTTGAAAATTGAAGGCCAAAAGTAGCCTGCTTGCAAAATTTTATGGGCTATTGCAAGCCCTGATAGATGACCGCCACAAGCTCCACTGTGGCAATCATAAAGTACTGACTCGAATTCTTCCAAAGTTAAGCAACGCCTAAGGATTGAGTCGACCCTTCTGTGATATAATGTATCACCAATAATAACATATTTTTTGGCAAGGTGACGTAACTTTTGATGCTCATCTTTGGATAAAATAGGTGGAAACTTCGAAGTCTGGAGATATATAATGATATCTCCGTACCAGGGATCCTGTGAAGAAATGAGGAATAAATGTTTGTCGAGAAAATTTTCCTCATAAACAATAGCTTCCTCACAAGGCAGCTCCGAAATAAATTCTGCAAAACTAATAACTTCTTAGATTTAGCTGACAATAATTCAAGATCAAACTCTTGTGAAATAAAAATCCATCGATTATACTTACCCCCAATCACTTGCCTACTGAGGACAAACTGAAAGGATTGACAGTCGCTAAGACGAATGTTTTTTCGAAGCAAAATGTAATGACGAAGCCGCTGAACAACATGGACAGCCGCTAAGGCCAATTTCTCGATGGGAGAATAGCATAGTTCAGGTCCTACTAAGCCTCGACTCAAGTAGTAGATTACATGCTCATTGAGAGCATCATCCTCCTGAACCAGAACCATACCGATGGTTGATTCTAGCGCAACGAGATACAAAAGGAAATCTTTTCCATAATCTAGTGGAATCAATAATGGAGCAGAGGTTAATGTGTTTTTCAAAGCATCAAAATATCATTGCATGAAATCGTCCCATAAAAATGGAACTCCTTTCTTAAGCAAATGCATAAATCCTTTGGTAATCTCGACGTAATTTGCTATAAATCTCCTCAAGAAATTTTCCTTTCCTTGGAGAATTTGAAGTTGATGAATGGAAGACAGGGGAGGCAACCGAATTATTTCCTCAACCTTGAAAGGATCAACTCGAATCCCTTTAGTCAATACAATGAATCCTAACAGCCAACCAGATGTGACCGCAAAAACACACTTATTCGGATTCAACCGGATTTTATAAAAACGAAATCTCTCAAAGACTAACCGAAGGTGCCTGGGATGATCAATTCTCTTGCGAGAATGAGCACATAAGTCATCCAAGTATGCTGCGATAACATGTTTGATGTCATGGAAAGCATAAGACTGGCCCGCTGAAAAGTAGCTCCAACATTTTTAAGGCCAAAAGGCATCTTCTTATATGCAAACATGCCCCAAGGACAAATAAAAGTTGTCTTGTGCTGATTCTCTGGACAGATAGTAATTTGATTGTAACCAAAGAATCCGTCCATGAACGAAAAAATTTCTTTGCCCGCACATTCATCAACAATTTTATCAAAAAGGTGTGGGGTAATTGTCTTTTGGACAAGATTTATTTAAATCCCTAAAGTCGATACATACTCGAATCGTTCCTTGCTTCTTATCTACCGGGACTGGGTTGGAAACCCACTCAGTTAGAGGAACGGGGTATATGAAACCCGCCTTAAGAATCTTTTCAATTTCAACTTTAATAGTTTCCACTTTCCGAGGATTGACCAGTCAAAGTTTTTGACAAATAGGTTTGGTGTTTTCATATGTCTTGATCTCATGTTGGACTATAGATGGATCAATTCTAGGCATTTCCTCATAAGACCAAGCAAACACATCTTGAAATTCTTTGAAGAGATCAGTGTAGATTTGAATTTCTTCAAGGGAACAATCAGCTCCAATGAATACATTTTTTATTACGTTAGGATTCTTAGAGATGTTCACAGGTACAGTTCGTGAGATAACTGACATGTTACCTTCGGCAGAAAATTGTGCTGGAGTCAAAGGGTTTGAAACTATATAAACATCACTAGTAGACAGATTGGACAAACTAGATTCAACTTCACGCAATGGAGGGATAAAATATGAACGATGATGTAAATCATCCCATGGTCGATCCACACCCATCATTGCTTCCAAAATTGCTTCTTCAGATGGAAAGACTGTATCCAAGCAATCAGAAGCTAAAGTAGAATCGAGGGTCCAATCCAGAGCCACATCGCCATCTAACTCCTCTAGTGAAAAAAGAGTGGGACGGTTGTCTACAGAGTTAACGATAGATTGATAAGCGAGTTCCGCTCCAGACATGGGAAATGCCATTCCACCTACTTTCCCTCCATCTAATGTGGTGGTAGATGAAGGTAAGGGCCAAGGGTTCGAAAAATAACGAGTTCGAAAGAACACTTTCCGAGAAGGTCCCCTAGAGGATGAAATCGCATTAATTCTAGTCGTAGGAGCAGGGAGGTCAAATATACCCATTAACGATGAGTACATCCCAACTCCTAAATTCTCAATAGGTTGATGGGAATTGTCCACTAATGGAACGGTAGAATCCGAAGTTGCATGAGAGTCACCTAGAGAATAATCTAACTAATCAACTCTAACAATCCTCCCCTCATGAGGAATATAGAGGATGCAGAATAATGATGAAACTATGGCATCCATCTCATAAATCCAATTCCTGCCTAAGAGGAGGTTAGAATCCAGGTTCACATCGACAAATTCTACCTCAATATTCACTACCTTTCCCCCAACACAGATAGGAAAGGCCAGGATAATCCCATGCAGCCTATGAGAATGTCCATCAAATGTCGTCAAAAGAGTCGATGAAGGAACAACCGAAGGTGATCCAATGGCTTTCCAACATGACATAGACATCATGCATGTGGAAGCTCCCTCATCTATAACAGTTCGAAAAATATTGGTATTTCGGTATGTGGATTTTATTTGGAAAGCTATACGGTGAGGACGTCTCTTTTTGACATTCAACATATCAAAAGTGAGCACTAAAGAATTCTTTGGGTCTACTGTGCCAATTTCCAAAAGCAAAGAACTTCTCTGAGTAGGGCACGACTGGAGTACCTCCAATGCTGACATAACACAAGGAATTTGAGCTAGATCTTCTAGAATCGAGTAGTTTTGGGCTTCCCTAGCATTATAGTTAATAGTTGAGCACTTTGCGGAGCCTTTCGGTATCTGAGTTATAGACTCAATAGAGGGTCACTCAATATGAAGTGGTTTTGTGGCTTCTGGAACATATTTAGCCTTAGATGTTTTCGATTCACCATAGTTGCGTGCTTGTATAGGGATGTCAATATGAGAGCTCATCATATAAACATTTGGCGAATTTCCCCCTTCTTGATTGCCCCCGGCGGAGGTACCAGCATTAGAATTCGCGCTAGCAAGTAATTGCTGCCCTTGGGGAAAAGGGTTAGTCATAACAGCTTGGGAGCTAGAGGACCCTTCTTGTACTAATAAGCGTTGAGCATCTTGCATCTTAGGGCAGAGGTGAGTTAGATGATCTCCATTGCATAACTTGCACGGAAATTTTACCTTTCTCTTAGACTTTTTCCTACCCTCACCGGCATCATTGCCGGGTTTGTTTGCGTTGCCTTTTCCTTCCTGGTTCTTCTTCTACCTCGTCCCTTCCTTTTCCCATCGGATTGTTGATTTCCTTTGGGGTTAGTGGTCTAGATGGTGTTTATAGAGGTAGGTTGGGAAGGTGTAGGTACAGACGGTACTGCCTGGGTAGAAGAAGCAGTTTGTAGAGACAAATGTTGTAATTGATTCAATAGGTTCATCGTGTTAACATTAATCAATCTAACTATACCATCGACATGGGGACCTGGTTTCGGTTTGGCTAAATCGACCTTAGATCTAAGAGCATTAGGTAGAATTTTCTAAAGAACCATAGACTGAGAATATATCAGTTCCAATTGCTAGGCTCTGAAAATGGCCTGCTCTTCTATATAAACACTGGAGAGAGACACTTATTTTGAGATCTCAGGTTGTAATGATTTGAGAAACCATACAAAAAGGAACTCTGGTGGGATTTCAGCTTTGATAAGCCTTTTCCTCCTCCTTCATTCCTGGATGTGATCCGAAATGTGAGTTGCGGTGTCTTGTTGAAAGTTAGCCAGAAGTTCAGTTCTGGCTTCATATCGGACAGGCAACTGAAAATGGTTCAAAAATACATTAGCCAAATCATAAAAAGAAGTATAGGTGCCCCTTGGCAACTCTATATACCATTTGGCCGCATTTCTGGTTAGGGTGCGCTGAAATAACCTCAACTTGAATGAATCATCTGTCAAGGAGTTGGATGAGCACCATAAGTGAAATGTGGTTATGTGGTCTCTTGGATCTTCACCATTATTCCCTTCGAATTTTGGGATATCCGAGGGAAGTTTAGTTGGGAACGGAGGCCAAGCCGGATTATACAGAATCAGATCATTTGTCAATTTAGTTAAGTCAGGCAAGTTCAATGTGACTAGAAAAGGGAGTCGTGGCAGACCTTGGGAATTCCATCCAGTGCGGTGGGGTTCCCAAAGGTCTGAAAACAATGACCTAGATTTTGAAAAACACTAAGTTTCTTGAAGTAACTCGTAGAGCCTACCGAACCAAAAGGTGCTCCTTGTGGTCCAGCAAAATTTGGAGTTTGACCAACTCCTGCCGAAAATCCTCCATAACCAGTGAAGTTACCCCCTAACGAAGTGTTAAAAGGAGCTGATAGCCCCTGATAAGGATTCCATTCATTAGAAAAGGGAGGAAAATTTTAAAACAAATTAATTGAAGAATACTGCACATTTCCTTGTTGGCCAGAATAAAATTGATTCCGAGCTCCTATCCCACAAACCGCAGGGTTTGTCCAACACTGGAATGGGTTATTACCTTGACTTGTAAAGGAAAAAGGCATTGACCCTACTGTTGGATTGGAGTGTGGTATATGACCACTTCCAAATGGGAAACCCTGAAAAGAAGTCGACCCACTCATCATGGATGTAGAGGCGGTTGATGGTATGTTCAAAGGAACTGAAGGAATCTCGTGAGACGACATTCCATAAGGGATAAATCCAAAACCAGATGCAGTAGCCTGAGAACTTCCACTCGTTGACAGAATGGAAGCAGACCCAAATATAGTCGTGCTAGGAGTAATAGAAGGTGTTGGGTGTGGAGCCTGATTATCTTCTATATTCAAAAGTACTGCCACATTGGACCCCAGTTCAAAATGGGGGC
>APFE031077220.1:123290-137745 GCA_000404065.3 Pinus taeda | reverse complement strand
AAAGTTCTTCAAGTTTTCTTCCATATAATTGTGCACTTGTGAATGTTGTTATTTGTGAATGCCAATGTATGTTCATTATATATATGATTATGTAGTATTTGTGTTACAATATATCGAGGTGCTTTGATGGTTCTTTGCTACTGTGTTTCTACAGGTACTCTTCAAGCAACATAAGTACAGAGAGGAGTTGCGAGCTCTATCAAGAGGGAGAAAGATTGAGCAAAGGATCAAATGAAAGTTCCAGTTTGGTCCTCTCATCCTTCTCTTATCTATTGTGCATAGAAGAAATCGTTGAATTACTTTGAACTGTTGTTTCTAGGGCAGCTACCAAACCTAGAGGGCTAGTCGATTGAAAAGACACTAGTTTTCTCGGAAACACTACTATACTTAGTTTGACCATGCAGCTGAGGATTGCCCAATATTATTGGCTAAAATTCACGAAAAGGGGGCATAGCCTCCACAACCAACGCAAAACCTTCAGATGATGAGGGCTGAGCCCCACGAGGAAGACCCTAAGGTAAACATTATGTTGCGAAGTGGAACTATGACGAGGGAGGATAAAGGAAAGAAACCTATAGAAGGAGAATGGGTCTACAAAGCACTAGAAAACGAGACTGGGTTTGAATTGGAGCACACAAAAGAAAAATTTATGGAAGCAAAGAAAATGTTCATTGAGGCCTTTACCTCAAGAAGTCAGGAGAAACCGGTTGAAGAAATGGACCCATCCATGATTACCACATTCTTAAAAACCTGCATGAAACTGCTCCATGACAATAAGGCTGTGAAGGGCCTGTAGGAACTGATCAATTGATGCACTGGTAAGGATGGTGCTATTGGTGGACCACACGTGGTCAGGAAGCTTGGAAAGCACAAGGTAAGGACCAGACGTGAAATGCAACTCACAACGCAGATAGGGGAATACGAGATGGACCTAGTTATCCTAGATCTGAGGTATGACGTGAATGTTTTGCCAAAATAGACTTGGGAAAGAATGGGGAGACCTACACTCTAGTGGTCTCTGATCTAGTTAAGAATGGTGAATCAATAGAAAATTATCCCAATGGGGAGGCTGTAAGGGGTAACAGTTGACATCGAGGGTGCAAGCACACTAGCGGATTTTGAAGTAATAGAGATTATGGATGATAGCAATCCCTACCCTGCACTCCTGGGAATCTATTTGGCCACTGACATGAATGGGGTAATCAACCTGAAGAAGCGGAAGATGATATTTGAAAAGAATTCACTCCGTGTAGTGATGCCGCTAGATCCCATGGAGGGATCACACTATACAGAACCAATCCGAGATTATGAAAATGATGACGATCTGGACTAGATTTACAAGATAACAACGCGAGATCAGGATTGGGTAAATTCGACAATGGATGGAAATATTGCGTGGGACCATGAGAGCTCCTGGACATCAGATTTAGATGAAGAATTAGAGCACTGGCAGAATCGACTGCATGAAGTATCCATGCTACGTTGTAATATGATGACCAAGTCATTGCGCCGTGTGTCATCCGAAATTAGGGATCTGCCTCACAATGATGGGCTAACTGATGTTGATTTATTTTTGGATGCATTAGAAAGAAAAGTGTCGGAGAAACACTACATCTAGTCCTTGGATTGGGTACTGCGTGCTATGCCCGCAAGATGGTGGGGAACACACAAGGATAATTTTGGTGATTGGCGCGACTATAGGAGGATGATGAGAATATGTTTTGGGCAGCCAAAAGTGTGGACGACAGATAAGTGTGATGGAAGGGATGATCCACGTGATCACCTGGCCAAATGGACTAAGGCTTATGGATCAGAGCCCCAGCCTGAATGGGTGCATCTGTTTTGACATACCCTGGGCATCATACCAATGAATTGGTACTTGGAAACCGAGCTCCACCATGGCACTAAAGAGTGGGACATCTTGCGCCAGGGATTTATAATGGCGTTCAACTTTGAGGATGGGTTTGACTGTATTGACACGACACTACAGGAGGTTAAATCATTAATCTTTAGGATACTGCAAGATCCTTTGGACTTGGTCCAACCTAATTGGAATTGTAGAAAATCTGTGTAGGTTAACCCAATAATGCAATATAAATCAAAGCAGAATAGTATAACCTAATTCTACTATCAATTTGCAGAAGCTTAAAGATCGAGCTGAACAATGTAACCAGAAGAAGAAGAATCAAGTGCACAATACACATGAAAATACTTTGGGGAAAGTCTCAGCCAAAAACCCCAGACTATTGTATTATCATACATGGTGGAAATACATAGGAATTATACAAAGCCTTAGCTCTCACAGCTAGCCAGCTCTCAGTACAATCCTCACAAATTCTCACAGGAAATCTTGGCTTCTCTCTAGCCTTCCTCTCTGCCCTCCAAGCTCCTATTTCCTTGCGTTTTTCCTTGTGGATGATTTTCCTTCAATCAAGTGGAAAACTTTTACCAAGTGGATGATCTCTCCTCAAAAACTGCGCAATCCTCAAGGATAAATCCTTTATTTCATGCATGAGTTTTCTCAATGAGAAAACACATGAAACTGATAGTACACTATCCTTGAACATTAATCTCAACTAGATCTTTCTCAAAATAGACATGCATGAGTTTCTGATGAGGGAATCTTCAGTTAACTCGAGTAGCAATAGTTGAGTGCATTAATGCATCAACTAACTGTTAACTCACAATTAGTTCCTCAAACAGTTTGAAACTAATTTAACTGGACTTAACTCAGTAAACTGGGTTAACTAATTACAACTCAAATATAAATCAATATTATCTCCTTAATTTAAGGGATAACTCTTGCATGACTTCAGAAAGACTTCTAACTTGAATTTCTCCAATTAATTAATTTAAAATTAATTAATTAATTAATTCTTTCCAAGTAGCTATTAATACTAAATTCGATTTTAATTCATAATTTAATTCAAGGAAAAATTAAATTGGAATATTCTTGTTGCCATATTTCAATAATCCCTCTCAACAAGAAAGGGATTATCTGCCACCCTGATCCTATCTTTATGGAACTCGAATTTACACTTTGACAATGCCTTTGTCAAAATGTCAGCATCTTACACCTCTGTCGAAATATACTGCAACAACATGATCCTCTCAACCCATGAAAAGCCACAGAAAATAAATCTTGCCTTATTCTTCTCCACACTACCATCAACAACCTTTATCTTGTAAAGCCAATGGGAACTCACAACTGACTTGTTCTCTAGTCTCAGAACCACGTCCCAAACACTGTTACGAACTATCTATTCATACTCCTCCACCATAACATCAATCCAAATCGGCTGCTGCACTACTTCCTCAAAGGAAGATGGCTTAGTCTCAACACATTCCCAACAAGGGACATGTATCCAGTGTACCTCTCAGGTGACCTCCTCTGTCTGCGCTGAGAAGATGGTGCTCCCACATTCTCTCTCACATCCTCCAACAATTTGTCAGCTTCTCTTGTGTGCTTCCATCCATCTCTGGAAGACTCTTCTTGAGTGGATGTCTCCACTCTTGGAACCTCTGCATGTGACTGCTCTGCATCAGTCCGAGGCTCCTCCTCCTTAGGAACCAACAGTTCCTCCATGGCTTGTAGTTGGAGCTCCCTCTCAAGGGAAACTCACATGGCCTTTTGCTCATCAAACTTGAGATCTCTACGAACCACTGTCCTCCGACTGGTAGGAAATTACACCTGATAGTTGTGAGGTGTATCAGTGTATCCCACAAATATCCCCAACTCTGCTATCAGCCCAATCTTCTTCCGTGCATCCTTTGTAACATGGCAATATACTGATGAGCCAAAGATCCTGAAGTGACCCACATCTGGTCTCTTACTGGAGAAAGCTTCCTCTGGTGTCTTCATCCCAAGTATGTGATGTAGGCTTCTATTCTGCAAATAGACCACTGCGTTGCATGCCTCAGCCCACAAGTGAAGTGGTAGGCCTTAGTCATGTAGCATTGCCCGTGCTGCCCCTACAGCCTGTGCTGCCCCT
Organism: Pinus taeda; assembly: GCA_000404065.3. Classification (NCBI taxonomy): domain Eukaryota; kingdom Viridiplantae; phylum Streptophyta; class Pinopsida; order Pinales; family Pinaceae; genus Pinus; species Pinus taeda. Next base: position 133,753 of record APFE031077220.1, on the reverse strand, counting down.
ACAATAGTTCTGTTCTTCCTCTCGGCCACCCCATTCCGCTATGGGTTATGAGGTGCCATCAACTCTCGTTTAATTCCTTCTGCTGCATAGAAGTCCTAAAACTCTTGAGAGACATATTATCCACTGTTGTTGCTTCTCAAGGCCTTGATCTTCTTCCCTGACTCTTTCTCGACCAAAGCTTTGAACTCACAAAACTTTGTGAAAGTTTGGTCCCTGTTTTGCATGAAATAAATCCAACATTTACGAGAATAGTCATCAATGAAAATCACATAATACCTTTGCTTCGTTGTGGATGCCGTCGAGAATGGTCCACACAAATTAGTATGAACTCGCTCTAAGATAACCTCTGCTCAACTGTCTCGATCATGAGAGGAATACACTTTCCCAAGGTAAAACCTTTGCATGTGTCAACTTGCTCAAGTTTACCTTTGGGAAGTCCTGTAGATATCTGCTACATTATCTTCAAAGCCCCATGATTCAAATGGCACAACCGCCTGTGCCAACACTTGCCAATGTCTTGGATTTGCACCAATTCTGATTTCATACTCAATGTTGCACAATCATCTACCTCTAGTTTATAGAGATTCTTCACCAGAATCCCTATCCTCTTGGTCTGACTCGTGGCTATGTGTCTTAGGAATGCGTTTCCTTTACTGAAGACAACATTGTAGCCTTTGTCCTCCAACATCATGACCGATACCAAGTTCTTCTTCAGTATAGGCACATACATCACATCTTTCAAGGTGAGAGGAGCTCGATGCTCCCTCTGAAAAGCAACTGTGCCCACTCCTGAAACACTATACCTTTTGTCGTCACCCATCTCTATGCGCATCTTGAGGTCTTTCTCCTCCAAGGCATTGAATAAATTTTTATCACCAGTCACGTGGAATGAGGCTCCACTGTCAAGATACCAAACACAACTCATCATCGATGACACCATGCGTGCGATGAGGGTAAAGTCCATTTTTAACTGAGAGGCTAATGCCTCACCTTCCGATCCTTCCGAGGATCCCTTCTTGGACTTCTTCGATGGGTAAGTAGTCACATAATGTCCCATCTTGTGACAATTAAAGCATCTTACTTTAGACATCTCACCCTTCTTCCCTCCATGAGAATAATTCGATTTTAAATGGGAAGCCTTCCCCTTCCCTTTCCTTGCCTTACTCGCTAAGGCCAGATTTTCTTCATCATCATTCTTGGATGAAGAACCATCTCGTGTGCTCCTCCTAATCTCGTCTTGCATAAGATCTGACCACAGTCGTTCCCAATCCAATAGTTTCTCCCTTCCATTCACAGAGTCCTAGTAGCTATTCCAACTCTTTGGAAGGCCAAGGAGAGCGAGGCAGACCATATCATCATCAAAAATAGTTATTCCCACACTGCCAAGCTCATCTATGCAGGTGGTGAGCTTGTTCAGATATGTGGAAATAGTATCGCCCTTCTGCATCTTGATTCTTCAAAGCTTATCCTTGAGCACCAATTTCCTCTAGTCGTTATTGTTCTGGTAGAGGTCCTTCAATGTCTTCCACATTGAAAATGGAGTATCCTTCCCATGGACACTCGAGACAATATGGTCTTGAACTCCCTCAAGGATAATCTGTCTCGCCTTCGCCACAAACTTCTTCCACCTAGCCAACTCTTGTGCATTAGTTGAAGTTGGCTTTGGGATTTCTTGATCAATGAATTCCTTCAAGCCATTGTCTTCTACTACAACCTCCATTCTATCTTTCCATGCTATGTAATTTGAGCTACCTTCCAAGGCACACTCGAGTCACAAGCCATAGAACGCCATTGGCCAACCTTGAAGTATGATATGAATTCGATTTGCACCTGCAACCCCGAACTTCAAACTTCGAATTTTCTTCTCAGTATACTGTTCATAGCTCCAATACCATGGAGATAATTTCTACAAATCCAGCTCTGATACCTTGTAGAAAATCTGTGTAGGTTAACTCGATAATGCAATATAAATCAAAGCAAAATACTATAACCTTCTTCTACTATCAATTTGCAGAAGCTTAAAGATCGAGTTGAACAATATAACCAAAATAAGAAGAACCGATCACACAATACACATGAAAATACTTTGGGGAAAGCCTCAGCTAAAAACCCCACACTATTGTATTATCATACATGGTGGAAATACATATGAATTATACAAAGCCTTAGCTCTCACAGCTAGCCAACTCTTAGTACAATCCTCATAGATGCTCACATGTAATCTTGGCTTCTCTCTAGCGTTCCTCTCTGCCCTCCAAGCTCCTATTTCCTTGGGCTGTTCCTTGTGGATGATTTTCCTTAAACCAAGTGGAAAACCTTTTACCAAGTGGATGATCTCTCCTCCAAAATTGTGCAATCCTCAAGGATAAATCCTTTATTGCATGCATGAGATTTCTCCATGAGAAAACACATGCAACTGATAATACATTGTCCTTGAACATTAATATCAACTGGGTCTTTCTCAGAATAGACATGCATGAGTTTTGATGAGGGAATATTCAGTTAACTAGAGTAGCACTAGTTGAGTGCATTAATGCATCAACTAACTATTAACTCACAATTAGTTCCTCAAACAGTTTGGAACTAATTTAACTGGACTTAACTCAGTAAACTGAGTTAACTAATTACAACGCAAATATAACTCAATCTTATCTCCTTAATTTAAGGGATAACTCTTGCATGACTTGAGAAAGACTTCTAACTTGAATTTCTCCAATTAATTAATTTAAAATTAATTAATTAATTAATTCTTTCCAAGTAGCTATTAAGACTAAATTCGATTTTAATTCACAATTTAATTCAAGGAAAAATTAAATTGGAATATTCTTGTTGCCATATTTCAACAGGACTACCCAACTGAGCCACACACTGGAATGCTATAATGTGACCGCTAAAGAAGAAGACGAGGATCCCTGAGAGATTAATATTCCAAAAACTGAAAGTCACTACGAATTTGAAGGTCTGCAGATAGAGGATCTAGACATAACCACATTACTGAAAACTAGGTAGGTTAACATCGGCATAGAGGCGGGACTGAAATTTGCAAAGATTGGGGACTATTGGGATGATGCGACATAGACAAGGTCGCTGAGCTCCTCCACGAATATCAGGATTTGTTACCCATGAAGTTTTCTGATTTAAAAGGGATAATAGGATACCTGGGTGTTATGAAGATCACCCTGAAACCGGATGCAAAACCTGTAAAACAAATGCCTTATTGCCTTAATCCTAAGTATAAGGAAAGGGTTCTCGCTGAGTTAGATAAAATTATAGCGGATGAAATTATTGAACCAGTGGAGGAATTTGATTGGGTAAGCCCAATAGTGGTTCAAGAAAAGAAACGAAAGGAAGAAATAAGGATATGCGTGGATCTCTGGAAGTTGAATGATGCTTGTGTGCATGATCCCTTCCTGACCCCGTTCACTGATGAGGTCCTGGATAATGTAGGTGGCCAAGAAGCATACTTTTTCACTGATGGATTCTCTAGGTACCATCAGATCAAAATCGCGCCCAAGGATAGAAGCAAGACAACCTTCGTGATTGAATGGGGATGTTTTTAGTACACTGTAATGCCTTTTGGGATGAAGAATGCACCAAAAATCTTTTCGCGCATAGTCATTACTGCATTCAAAGACTTCATTCACAAGTTTCTGGAGGTATACTTTGACGATTTGATAGTGTTTGGATTGGTCAAGTGTCATGTGGCAAGTCTGCACTTGATGTTAGATGCATGACAGAGATTCCAAATTGTGCTCAATCTGAAGAAGTGTTTGTTTTGTGTCCCTTTCAAGATCCTGCTGGGTCATATGGTATGCAGACAGGGATTGATGGTAGACCCCGTGAAGATCACTGTGATAATCAACTTGGAGGTGCTAAGGAATGTGAAACAACTACACACAACTCTAGGGCATACTATATACTATAGGAAGTTCATCAAGAGCTATGCCCAGATCATCACGCCCATGGAGAATTTGTTGAAAATGGATGCTACATTATACTGGAGTGATGAATACCAGAAGAGCTTGGACATGCTAAAAGAGAAAATGGTCACCGTGCTAATCCTAATCTTCTTGGAATGGAAGAAGGAATTTGATGTGCACATGGACGCCTCATGTATTGCGCTAGGGGTCGTGTTGACAGAGGTAGGTGAGGGTGAATTGGACCATCTTGTATCATTCATTAGTAGGAAGCTGTCCAAGGCTAACAAGAATTATTCCACTATAGAGCGTGAAGGACTGGTTATGGTATATGCACTCCAAACGTTCAGGCACTATTTGCTAGGTGGACATTTTAAGATGTATACGGATCATTCTGCATTGAAATACTTGGTTAATAAGCCTGTGAAGGGGGGGAAGATCTGCATATGGTTGTTGTTGTTCCAGGAGTATGACTTTGAAGTTATTGTGAAGGCCGGACAACTGAATGTGGGACCTGATCATCTGTCGTGCATTGAAATGGGAGAGGAACCAACTAATATGTAAGAGGGGTTACCTGACGCATAACTCTTTGCAGTACGTGTCGCGGATAGTCACTTTGAAGATATCATACATTTCTTGAGAACGAGAACTATTCCAGAAGGGTATACATGGAGTTAGTAGTGGGCGCAACATGCTTCTCCTTCATTGCAGGACACTTGTACAAAATGGGGCCAGATGAAATATTGCGACGTAATGTACTTGACTTTGAGCGAAGCAAAATTCTCATGGAGGCTCATGGAGGAGTTGCAGGAGGACATTATGTAGGAAATGCAGCAACACAGAAGGTTTTGCGTGCTATGTTGTGGTGGCCAACTCTGCATAAGGATGCGAAAGCATATTGTAGGGCCTGTGATGCATGCCAAAGGGATGGCATGCCATCGTGGAGGGATGAAATGCCTTTGATGATGCAAGTGATGTTACAACCATTCGAGAAATGGGTGATCGACTTTGTGGGCCCAATTCAGCCTCTGGGAAAGAAGACAGGTGGACGGTACATCATCATTGCGACTGAGTACTTTACCAGGTGGGCAGAGGCACAACCTGTGAAGGACTGTACAGGCGTGACAACAACGAAGTTTATTTTTGAATATGTATTGAAAAGATTTGGTTGTCCAAAGATATTGATGAGCGATCATGGTATGCACTTTATTAATGAAATAATGAGCGCATTGATAGAAGAATTTCCAATGTATCACAAGAAGAGCAGACCTTATCACCTGCAGGCCAATGGGATAGTGGAAGAATTCAATAATATACTAGAGAAAGCACCGACAAAGTTCTGTAATGCTTAGAGAAGTGACTGGGATGTGCGAGTACCAATGTGCTATGGGCCTACAGAAGGACTTGCAAGAAGTTGACTCGGAAAATACCTTTCAGACTCGTGTATGGCGTAGAAGCTGTGATTCTAATGGAATACATTGTACCTAGTATATGCATAGTAGCACTCACAATAATGGTGGACCATGGAGCCTTGGAAGAGAGGCTCACGTAGCTAGTAGAGCTTGAGGTGGATCGATTTCTAGCTGGATTTCATCAACAAGTTCAAAAGGAGCTCGAAAAGGCATGGCACGATTGGCACATCAAACTGCGCACCTTCAAGACAAATGACCTGGTCTTATTATATGACAATAAATTTGATAAATTTCCAGGGAAATTTTTGATGCACTAGCTAGGGCCATATGTTATCAAGGAGATTACCGATGGTAGAGCAGTTCAGTTGGTCAAATTGAATGGAGAACCCTTCCTGGGGAAGGTGAATGGCAACTGATTGAAGCCATACACTGTTGATCCAACTAGGTGACTATATAAGGGGAGCACAGTATCAACACTCCAAGCAGCTGAAAGGAAGCATGGGACTATAAACTACACTACCCGGGTTAGAGAGCTGCGCAATTAGGGAACTGCATGGAATGAAGATATGTCACAATGCCCACGGAAGTGCGCAGGGGGCTACGCTACCAAGGAAGCAACCACTAGAGAAGCTGGAAGTGATCGTTAAAGTCACTATTCATGATTTGACAATGAAAAAAAGGCCAAATGGAGTGGGGGGTGACATTTAAGTCAAATTTTATCAACCAGATCTCTGAAAATCTACTGCCAATGTAGCATTAATGAATCGATTTTGGGGTAATGGTTGGATTTGAATTTGAAAGTGCCTATAAATTACAGGTGGCTTCCCAGTGAAAAACACTTGGCATTTTGAGAATTGAGTTGTTGAGCTCTCAGGTACACATGATCCATGAAACCTTCGAGCTTTTGCTAGCAAGTTCTATGTTTTAGACATTTCCATAGGCGAATTAGGAGTTATTACATAGCATTATGATGACGCCCATTGAAGCTATGAGTGCAGAAGCAACGATAGACGAGGGAGCTGTCCCAAAGGTGGCTATGGTAGCAGAAGGAGCTGCCCCGGAGGGAGCGCCTGCAGAAACACTAGCTGAAGAACCAAAGTCTCCACGGACGCCTAGGCTAAGGCCTACCCTGACCATGGAGGGTCCCAAGATCAAGAAGGTCAAGCAGGCCGTGCCATCGCAACTGGTGCACACATTTCAAAGGAGACACCCCCAAAAGGTTAAGCCCACTACGCAGGGAAAGGGAAAGACAATTAATCTAGAGCCAGAAGAAGAGGAGTTTGAGGATATCCCAATGGATGACAAGGATGTTGGGATGGAAACAGAAGATGTCGAAATTGTGGGGTATGACCCCATCATTAAGCTACTCGAGTACGTTCCTCTGTGCAAGGGAAAGACTAAGGCGCCCAAAGACATTGATGAGAGTAAGGTCACCCTGCATCCACCCCTTTTACTGGACCAGATTGTGTTTAAAGGATCGCACTTGGGGCGTGGTCCCCTTTCGAAATTAGAAGGCTGGGATTTAGCGGAAATAGAGTGGTTTCCTCACCTAGTAACATATCAACTCATGCACTGCATGTTCCACAAAACCACTGGTGTAACTGTGTTGGAGCCACAGAAGTGGCTGAGAGGAGTTGATAAGGTAGGACTACTCAACCTGCTATGGGTGCCGCATTATAACTACACGCCCATCACAATGGTGGTAATCAAGAAGTTACTATGCTTGGTGCACGATGGGTGTTTGTGGATGGAGGAGCCAATACCCATCATTGATAGACTGATCCATAGGATCACGTGGCTGCCATACACAGGGGAAAATCCAAGATTGGCATTTGGCGGAAAGACTGGCGAACATGTCCTCGCGGAGGCCATGAAGGAAAAGTTCAAGTTAGTGAAGAAGCCGTGCGGCTATGCCATCTCAAGCATTTGTGACCCGACAATCAAAGTAACCACACAACTCTTGGCAAGGAAGGTGATACGGAAGTGTCATGCAGAAGAAGTACCGACACTATTTGTAGCTTTGGTGGCCCAATGTGTGAAGGGATTTCAATTTAATTGGATGCGCTACCTTTGCGGTGATTTCCTCACAAACTTCCGCGAGGTGCACGATCTCAGCAAGACATTTCACTATGCATGGCTCTTGCTATCCATAGTGGTGGTAGCATGGGAACTACCCAAAGACAGTCAATTCCCTTTGATTGCGCCAGACCTACAAGAGGCCGTGAAGTACGCTTCATTGTGGGCGACCAAGGATCCTCAACGGGTAAAGGAAAAAAAATTACTTTGGACCCTGATGGAGATGAATGTGCACATGGCCATCCACCGCAAGCCGTGGTTGTCACCTACCAACTTTGACAGATTGCAGGAGTACACACAATTCAAGGCTGATTTCCACCACATCTCAATAAGGGTGCAGAAGGACCCCAAGAAGAAGTGACACGACTTGCCCTACTTGGCGACAGATGATGCAATCGACGTGGTCCTTGACAATTGGCTGGAAAAATGGCACATTGCCTCATACTTTACTGCGGGATATAGCAAGACCGCTGCGCAGTGGAAGAAGGAAGAAGCCAAGATGAAGATGGAGCAGCTGGTCGCGAAACGGAGAAAGGAGGTTGATGATAAGGCTAAGGCAGAGCACACTGCCACACAGGAGACAGGAGGACAGGTAGGATAGGCACGAGGAGAGGAGCGTGGCTATGACAAAGAGAATCACCCTCACTAGAGATAGAGGAAGAAACGAATGAACCAATAGAGCAGGTAGGAGCGGACCTGGAAACGACTTTATTCTGTATCAAGTGCACTAGGGGTCCAGAAAAGATAGGACCATGAAAGAAGTCCAAAGTAAGCAAGAAGTCTTTGGATCCGATCACCCTAACAGAAGAGGATCTGAATGATATAGGGGATACAGTGTGGGATGCCATCGCAAAATTTTTGTAGCACTTCAAGTAGCAACAGCAGCGGGCACTGAGCATTATTCAGACAAGTCTTTGGGAGCTACAGATCCACGCCTCACACATGCAGACTAGCGTGGCCATTGGCACCTCAGTAGCCACAAAGATGCTGTGCGCTATGGACCTCCGCGCCATAATACTACTGGACGGAGCATTGACGACGACGACTGACTCTGACAGACCCACTGTCAGTTCCATCAAGGGCATGGGACTTACTCTAGTAGCTCTTTCTAGCGAAGTGCTTTACCTTTTGCAGGATGGTGTGATTGCCGAACTTCGGGCCCATGATCACCACGCTTTACAAGTGATCAACGAGCAAAAGGTCAACAATGCTTAGGTGGATGTACAACGTGACTCTACCATCAACCTTGTGTCCAACCTTACAGATAAGAATCAACACCTCACTAATGTTGTGGATGAAGCATGCCAGACTGTCCCAGAGCTGGACATCCATGAGGCTATGCCAGTCGATGTGTGGGTTCCAAAACTCGCTGCGGGAGTAGACGACACACGCACAGAGTTGTCCAAGGTTCAGCTAGATTTGAACTCAATATCACGGAGTTATAGTTGAAGGCACAACCTTCGACTCCATCGGAAGTCAGGGAGCAACACACAACTACTGTGGTAGATGCGGTAGCAAGTGAAGTGAGGGACTACACGATACTTTTTGAACAGTCGCTCGAGGTCCTCACCAGCCTACAAGAGGACCCCAATGTACAGAGGCTAGAGACAGAAGTGTGGGAACTGCAGTAGTTATACGATGAGGTTAAGGCAACAACACGAACTATTGTCATCACGAAAAGGCTCGCAAAGCTGCAAGAGGCCAAGGCATTGAAGGAACATGTAGACGCAGCGCAACAAAAGGAAGCCATGCTGAAGGCTCGTTTGAAGCCTTGGTTAGATGAGGCCTATGAGATCACAACTACCATTGAAGGCAAGTTGGCCAGTCTATAGGAGACTTAACTGAAACTACAGACTGCTAGTGCAGGGCCAGTGACAAAACAATTGGTTGAGGCGATGAAGTAGGTAGCAACACAGTGTGTAGACGAGGTAGCAGTTGTTCAAGCTAAGCTGGGAGGTTTGTGCGACAAGATCTCTACCCCAGGCGAGTGACTCGAGAGTGAGTCACCATTATTGTGTTGGGGGCCTATTGGGAACGGGTCCCCTGGGGGTTAATTTTGGGTTAAACACCCAAGTTTTGGGGCAAAATGCCCGAATTTTGTGTAAAGAAATGTAAAGTCTCCACATTTTGTGGTCTCGGAGCGTGAAAGATATCTAAAGTGAAAAGGGTTTTCTGCCCTTGGTTTAGATAAGTTGTGTCGGTTTTGAGATCTACCCATGGTCCACGGACCATGGGATTGTATAAAAAGGGAGGAAAGTAAGTAAGTTAGAGGAGAGGAGTCATTGGTAAGTTTTGGGAGAGCTAAGAGCAAGAGTCTTAGCGTAGGAAAAGGCTTTGTAGCTGAGTGCGCAGAGGCCTAGGGTGGAAGTCCGTAGCTGAGTGTGCGGACCCCTGCAACTGTGTACACAGGGTGGATAGAGTCTGTACTGGGAACTTCAGTCGTAAATAAAGATAAGTATTCTAGAATTGCTGTATTTTCTGTCTCTGATTATTGCATGCAATTATGATATGTTAAGTTCTGGGTTTACATTATAATGTCAAATTGATGGGCGAATGTATCTATTTCTATTTGTTATTTGAACACAAGTAATAATGTATGTTTACGCGAGGGTAATATTAATTAAATGATAAAGTTTTCTAACCACTAAGATAATTAGGGAATGAGATAATAACATAGTCACAGGGGTGCGTAAGTGCCTGAATCATTGTTTAAGGTTGCGCAAATGATAGTCAGATACCTTTGTGGAGGTTCTGAAAGATGGAATAGGAAATACATCGATAAGCCCTAAAATGCTTATCGATCTGCACGAAGGTAGGGATTGAGGTAGAAAACCGTCACCACAATCATCTCAGGGTGTGGAAATTTGGTTCCTGCATCCCCCCATACTACATCGAGTGAGACTTCGGTCCGCGATCCACGGAATGATGCCGAAAGGGCTAATAGTGTAGGGATTTTCTTGGCTGCCTAATGCTGAACCCGGGTCAGGGCCCATCAAGCCAACATATATATATCTATCTATCTCTCTCTCTCTCTCTCTCTCTCTCTCTCTCTCTATAT
>APFE031077220.1:98658-113306 GCA_000404065.3 Pinus taeda | reverse complement strand
GCCAAGGTAGATTTGCAGCCTCGAAAAGATGTCTGAGCTCCTGCTACCTTCAGAAGTTCAGCCTTTTGATTTTGGGAAAGAATAAGCTTCAGACTCCCGGAAGACGCACCAAAATGTTGTCTCAAAATCAGGTCCTGATAAGCTGCTGATCAGGTTGAATCTAAGTAACTATTTCAAACCTACTTTAGGCTGAGGCTTAGCCTCCTCAACCTGAGAGGGCTCTCTCAAAAGGGTTAATGATTTTAATTATAGATAAGATGGCTAACTCTTGTAAAATAACTGTGAAAATATGAATGGTGGAAACTCATTTAACAACTATCCATTGGGCTTATGGAGTCAACAACACCTCAATAAAACAATGAGCTCAACCTTACATGGAAGTCAGGGCATTCAGCATTCAAACATTCAGAATACAAACTCATATAGAACCACACATTCAGTTTATAAATGTATACAGGAAGTCAGAGCACATTCAATGAATTATGAGTGATTATACATCCACAACACTGCAAGAATTAGGAAAAGGACAACATCACATATTCTAAACATAAACAATCCTTCATGAATCCTGAGAAGTAAGGTCAAATATGCATTACTGAAAATGAGTCTTACATGAGCCAAATACAAGCTTTTCTCATAAAATTTCCAACCCTGAGTACATTGATGTTTCATCTATATATAGAGCTCTTTACATAACTTCGATTCCTCCTCAAGCATGAGGGGAATTCCAATTCATCCTATTATGACACCTAATGATACTTAAAACTAACTATTAAATGCAATTGACACCTAACTAGGAGTCCTAGAGACCTAATATAACTAGGAGTGTAACTCCTTATTATGATTAAAACAACCATATCTAAACATTAAAAGCATTATTTGACACCTAAAACTCCATGAAGTCGAATTTGATTAAGACTCCCACGTGGTCATCTGACTGCTGAAGACAAACCCTAGAAATTAGGGAACATGTTTCCCTGTTTTTAGGGTTTAGGATCCCTGAAAATGGCACGTGTTACATAGCCTTTATCTCCTCAACCATGACACATTTTTCGAAACTGAAGAAGGTTTTTGTAGTCCAGGATGTCTAGAACAAAAACCTCTCTTGGTTTTGTAAAATACTTCTCCCGCTGTCCAGAATCAATCCTTGAAGAAGACGTGTAAAACAGGAAGTTTTGATTTTTGAAAAACTGCACCTACAACAGTTTTGTAGCGCACGTTTGGTCCTTCATGTCTCCTAGCTCATGATGTATTTGAAGAAACTGAAGGAGGTTTTTCTGAAAAAATCCATTCTGAACAAAAACCTCTCCTGGTTTTTTGAAACATCTTTCCTACCGACCAGAATGATTCTTTGAAAAATAGGTGATAAACAGGAAAAGTCTATTTGTGAAAAACTGCACTTACAGCAGTTTTGTAGCACAAGTTCAACCATAAATTCCTCCCACCTCAGAATGAATTTGAAGAAACGGAAAGAGGGTTTTGTAGTGCAGCATGTTAGGAAGAAAAACCTCTTTCAGTTTGCAAAATGTAGTTCTCAGTTGCTCAAGAAAGCTTCTGTAAGTTGACTAGTAAAAAGAGTTTTTCTTTGCTAAAACAGGCTGCTACAGGGGTTTCGTAGCGCGCTGCGAAAACACTTAGAGTGAGTTTTTAACTATGAAAAACTTGACACAAGTTTGACACATGGAATGTTAGGTGATGTGGGACCAGTGATGGGCAAGAACGGAGTGTTGACCCTATTTGACCATACCAACAAGACTCTTTTATAGATCTTAGACACGGAAACAACCATGGAAAGAATAGACCAAGATTAACATGAATCCTTTGGAATCAAACTGATGTCAAAACACATGGTGAGGCTTTTAGGACATGGAATGAGGCTATGAAACTTTATTTGAATATGGACATGAGACTCTAACCCTATGAATTAGACTCTAAAACATAAAAATGACTTCACCATGACTTGACCATGACTGATACAAGAATTGAGAAACCATGTAAGTTGTCCAATTTTTTTAAGGAAGTTTTATAGTGATAACAATGTCAACATTCTATTTTTCAAGAAATATTATAAACACCTACTTAGACTTTAATATAATTAGCTACCATTTAAAAGCAAATCATTGGAAATGCATTTGATTTACATAAGGGGTAAATGTGAATTTCTTCAAAAGTATATATGTTCCAAAAAAATGTAAAAGTTTGAATAAAAGGGAGCTCACCTCTTTAAGCTTGTCTTACTTCCTCTTGAATTCATGAAAAAGATTTGCATTATTGACAACACACTAAGTCTCAACTTTTAATAAATAATACAACAATCAACATCATTGAATAAGTATTTGTTCAAGTGATAGACCAAAATAATAGGAAAAACAACAAAATTTTCATCAAACAAAAACATAACTTTCAAACTTGATTAACTTCTCAATGTTTAAGGTAATTTTTATACAACCACACAAACATACATATATGAACTGGATTAACTTCTCAATGTTTAAGGTAATTTTTATGCAACCACACAAACATACATATATATTTATAACGTCTCTTAAATGTTTGCTCAAATTGAAACTTACATCAGTGAATAATTATTTGTTGGAGTGAGTGATAGACCAAGAAAAACAACAAAATTCCCATCAAACCAAAACATAACTTTCAAGCTCGATTAACTTCTCAATGTTCACCGTAAATTTTACACAACCACACAAACATACATATAGATTTATAACATCTGTAAAATGTTTGCGCAAATTGAAACTTATGCACCAACATCTTTCAAAGTCCATTAACTTCTCAATGTTCATGGTAATTTTTACACAACCACACAAACATACATATAGAAATTCCCATCAAACCAAAACATAACTTTCAAAGTCGATTAACTTCTCAATGTTCACAGTAATTTTTACACAACCACACAAACATACATATAGATTTATAACATCTGTAAAATGTTTGAACAAATTGAAACTTATGCACCAACACCTTTCAAGTTCACTACAGAATTGACAGGTATAAAAATTTCAAGAGTAGTAAGTAGTAAGACTTAGTATCTCAATGTTCACAGTAATTTTTACACAACCACACAAACATACATATAGATTTATAACATCTGTAAAATGTTTGAACAAATTGAAACTTATGCACCAAGATCTTTCAAGTTCACTAAAGAATTCATAGGTATAAAAATTTCAAGAGTAGTAAGTAGTAAGACTTAGTAAAGTCATTAGTGACCTAGGGAAAACATTGGGAAACAAAACCATCTGTTTAATAGTTGTGTGCCAAGCCTTTGTTGATATATTGTGGCCAGTTGAAATGTCATGGTGATATATTGTGGCCAGTTAAATGATTTCAAGGGTAGTAGTAAGACTTAGTAAAGTCACTAGTAAATTGGCGAAAACATTGGGAACATTTCATGGTGATATATTGTGGCCAATTAAATGATTTCAAGAGTAGTAGTAAGACTTAGTAAAGTCACTAGTGACATAGGGAAAACATTGGGAAACAAAACCATCTGTTTAATAGTTGTGCCAAGTCTTTGTTGATATATTGTGGCTAGTTGAAATGTCATGGGGCAGTGATGGAGCAAGGAAATTAATTGTTAAACCTTTATAAACTATCCCAACAATTTCTTTGCTGCAAAACCTAAAACCCCTCAACTTTTGTTAATCATTTTTTTCTAAAATATAAATCTAAAACGCACTTGTTCTATTCTTACTACAGAAGCTGACTCTACCACAACTCAAAACCCTAAAATATGGGCACTACAATAAACCTTATTTTCAACATAGTTTGGGTTTTGTTTTGGGTTTCATAGTGATATAATGAGAAATTATAGTGTAAAAAATTCAACCAAAACCCAAACACTGGGAAGAAAAAAGAGTAAGGCCTACTTAAAAAGAATAAGGCCTACTTTGATAGAGCATACCTTGATAGAGAAACCGATGGGCCATCTCATTGGGATCCATATTGAATTCCTTTAGTATTGTGTATATCTCCTCATCCAAGTGATTCCCGGAGATTTCCTTCATATTTCCTTCATATCTTGTATGATTTTTTGAACACTCGACTAAGTCGAAATCCCCCGGCCACCGAAATTCCCCACGAGTTCTCATAGCCTGACCCATTTTCTTTGTGCTTCCTATAATAATGCCTTTCCTTCCGAGACAACGCACCCTTGCAAGGTTTTTTTTCCTTAACCCAAAATGACGAAGAGGATACTTGAGCAATTTTTTTTAGACCTAACAAACCAAACCCACCATAAATTAATATACAGGATTCCAAGATTTCCACCCTCCTTCTCTTCCACTACACAGATAGAGGCACAAAGTCTAATCCCACAAAGGCACAAAACCGAGCTCAACCAATTAAAGAGAAGAATGAATGAATAATTACCAATATCTTTGCTTTTTTTTTTTCTTTTTCTTTTTATTTGTATTCCCTTCATCTTCTCTCTCTGTCGAATTTAAATCTCTCCTAAATCAACCAGCGTAGATTTTGACCCTTCTCGTCATTTTACTAAAATCTAATTTTCTGGATGGTAAGCCACACAAGAGTTATTTATATATTTTATTTAATTATAAGTGTAATGTTGGGTCTTTTAGGAGTTTCATAGAGGCTTATTTTTGGCTAGTTTTTTTGTTTTTAAATTCATGAGTGTTGTTTTTGGTAGCAATATATATTGTAATTATACAATAACATCATTTATTTGGAAATGGTTTGATGGTGAGTATCATTTATATATGTAGTTTTGTTTATTGTTAAATATATTTTTGGGATTCAAGGTAGATCTCACATAAATGTAAATGTAAATGTAAATATAAATTTAAACATTTAACACGTAATGAGGGCATGGGGTTAGATCTCACGTAAACAATCAGGTGACATCATTTGTTTGGAAATGGTTTGATGGTGAGTATAATTTATATACGTAGTTTTGTTTATTGTTAAATATATTTTTGGGTTATGGGGTGGATCTCAGGTAAATGTAAATGTAAATATAACTGTAAACATTTAACATGTAAGGGGGGGCATGGGGTTAGATGTCACTTAAAAAAACCGAGTAAACAACCCAGTATAGGGGTGTAAATGTAAACATAAACATTTAACATGTAATGCTTAACATTCAACATTTACTATTTTTAATCTAATGTGGACCTTATTTAACAATCTAATTATTATTATGTATAAACATAATATAAATTTAAAATATAAAGAGTTTTACTAACACTAAAGAAAGAGGTATGGTAAATAAATAAAAATAAAAATAAATCTCAAGTATGATAAATAAATAAAAATAAAAATAAACCTCAAGTATGGTAAATAAATAAAACCTATTTTTATACTTGCTCCATAGGTATAGTAAATAAAGAAAAATATAAATAAACTTGAGACATGGTAAATAAATAAAACTTCTTTTTATATTTACTCCATAAACCTTTTTATATTTACTAAAACTTAAAAAGGAGATTTTATTTAGGTGAAACCTATGGGCCAAATACCATTTTAATATGATGTAGGAGCATCTAGCTGACAGGACAAAGATGCTAGTAAAGGAATATGGTTTCTGAAGAGGACAGAGGGATTGATTCATGTAGTGGGAAACATACTTGTTTCCTTTTATTTTCTTTATCGTTTTCTTTTATTAAGTTATTTAGAGTTACTGTAATAGGAAGTAATTAGGAAATGTAATGATTAGATTAGGGTCACTGTTTTGAGACAAATGAGTTGTTATTGTAGAAAGTCATGATAAAAGAATGTACAGGAAAATCAAACAAATTCAGTATGAAAACTAGCTGTTGTAACTAATTGACAAACTGGACAAACTGCTAGCAGTTAGAACAATTGTAACAGTGCTATTAAAGAGAAAAACTAAGCACAAAAGAGAGGTTCGGAATAGGAGTAATACTCAGAGAAGGAATACAAATAATAAAACAATTTTCTGTTCATATATCCTCACAGTGTTCTATTTATGTCTGAATTCTTTTAACAAAGAAACTATTACGCAAATATCATAAAAGTTTGGTCACAGAACGAAATCAGTGAAAAGAGACCTTTGAACATCGAATTCATAGAATGAAAACAAGAAGAATAACGTTTGTCTGCTAACAGTCACAACCGAGAAACCACATCGTGCAACGGGAGTCGTTCCATATTCTTTTACACACGAAAAGATAGGGTTACTAACGCAGAGAAGAGAACAATCATAATATAAACCAGGTATGCAAACCCTTACGGCATAACAAACTTTCATTTCCAGAAATTCATTTATAAGTCTTCCAACTAATGTCCATTCATATTCCATATTCAAAAACGATTTAAGAACAAAACCCAGTTCCCGGATTGGGAACTGTAACCCTCATCCACATAAGCCAAGTTCCATACATTTTTTCCAAACCGACGCTTATAGTATACAACAAAGACCCTAGCAAGAACAGGACTCCATAATAACAGTGACTCAAAACCTACAGGCCAACTGACTCATACGCCGAGAGACGCAGACAAACAGATACAGACAGACAAAGGAAAGCTACCCGGAACTGTATAGGAGTAGTCGAAGGCCCCAGCACCGAAACCCTCGGTCGCTACACCTGTGAAGACACACCGCAAGACGAGAATTAGAATCAGCGAAAGAGCCTGTATAATTTTCACATAAATTCATAATAAGAAAGGTTATGAAGGATTCCCTTACCAAGGTTAGGAGCCGTGACCATACAAGTGAAGAAGCCGTGACCAACTCGAGCACCAATCGTTTGTTTTTCTTTCCCCTGCTCGCAAGGAGCTAAGTTGTTAGAAGCGGAAGAAGGAACAGAAAGAACACAATAGCAGAGAGAGCACGCTTACCTATTACATTGGAGCCGGAATGAAGACGAACAAAGCCATTGTTTTGTCGAGGCCGTGCCTGAGCGAATCATCGCTGTAGAATGAGACCAGAGTCACGCTCAATTGGAAAATCGACACACGGAGATAATGACAGTGAAGACTAGACTATAAATCGGACAGAGGACGCACAGAGGTCGAACCCATAATAGGAAAAATAGACCATTGAAACCCTGGAAAATCTAAACACAAATAGGGTATGAACCTTACCAGTTTTTCAAATCCTGCTAAAGATCGAGACACTTCCACCAGAGGAACCGGACAACCAACGCTGTGAGAACTGCTGCAAGCACACAAGATCAACAGACTCAGACAAAACCCTGGACCGACTAACAGGACTCTCATCGAAGCTGCAAACTACCAACTAGTATCACATCGAATCTGGGAACCAATTTTCAACAGAATCAAAGCACCGCAGGAAGAAACCACTGTAAACAGTCACCAAATCGCCGAGAGCTCGCGGAAGGAAACAACAAACCAACACAGGACCAAATGAACTGAAAGGTGGCAGAAACCCCATACAAGGGCGGGGTTTAGAATCCCCAGGAGAAATAGAGGTGTCCATTGCATATACTGCCAACCAAACCTTCCATAAAAGACCATTAATTCCTATAGATTGAAAATCAAAATATCTCTGACCAACATCCGGCGCAATTCAATATCACACAACGGTACAAGTTAGGTGGAAAGGGAGCGATGGAGGGACCACGTGGGCTGGCCCCATCAAGTGGTATCAGAGCCAGGTTGATTAAAAAAAAAATGGAAGTACAAAGACGGGGACGTGGAAGAGGTGCGCGTAGAGGAGTAGACGAGGGCTTGAGAGAAGAGTTGAGGGTCCTTACTGCTCGCTTAGAAGTAGTGGAGGCAGGAAGGAGAAGAGATCCAGAACTGGGGGATGATAGCAAGGATGAAGCAGCAACTGCCACGGAAGGGTCAGAAGAAGAGGCCCCGGAGATAAGACTGTTGAGATCAGTGCTGTTAGCCAGTAGAAAACCCAAACCTGAGATTTCTAATTATGATGGCAGTCTATCTGCAGATGTTCTGCTGGATTGGGTAAATGAGTTAGATAAGTATTTTGAAAACGAAGAGATCAGTGAGGACAAAAGAGTTAGATTTTCTACAACCAAGCTAAAAGGACACGCTGCTTTATGGTGGTATAACGTCCAAGCAGACAAGAAGAGGATGAACAAACTGCCCATAAACAAGTGGCCGAGAATGGTGGCAGAACTGAAGGGCAGGTTTTTGCCTAAAGACTATCAGGTCGAACTTTATCGACGAGTGCAGAATCTAAGGCAGAAAGGTATGACCATAAAGGAATACACAGAGGAATTTTATCGCAAAAATTTACGGGCTGGTTATACTGACGATACTGCAGAGAAGACAACAAGGTATGTTAATGGTTTGAGGATGGAAATACTGGATGAGATCAGTATTCTTTCCCCAAGGAATATAGAAGAAGCCTTTCAAAGTGCTGTAAAGGCAGAAGAGAAAATTAATCAGAAACAGAACAACAGGAGAGGACGAGGAAACGGTAGAGGACGTGGACAGTCCTATGGCAGAGGAAGAACTTCCACTAACAGTGAGGAAGGCAGCAACTCCAAAACTTCAGGGACAGCAGAGAAGGGGGATAGCACTAGAGGAGGTCGGCCATATCAGTGAGGAAGAGGAAATGGTCGCGGCAGAGGGGCAAATGTCCAGTGCTACAGGTGCCATAAATGGGGGCACAGATCCTTCAAATGCCTGGAAGTTGAGCATACCAGCCAGCAAGGAGCATTTGTTGCACAACCTGAGGAAGCTGAAGTACAGCCCCGGGAAGTAGAAAATGTGGCAGAAACAGGGGAGGCATTAATTCTGAACAAAGTGTTGTTAAATCCAACAAAGGAAATGAATGAACAAAACTAGAGGAAGGCATTGTTCCGAACAGTTTGCAAATCACATGGGAAGTGTTGCAAACTAATCATAGACAGCGGGAGTACGAATAACTTAGTTGCTACCGAGATTGTAGAAAAGCTAGGATTAATGCGGCTTAAACATCCCACACCTTACAAGGTGTCGTGGCTATAGAAAGGCCACCAGTTGCTAGTTGATGAGCAATGTGAAGTTGAATTTCACATTGGCAAATACCAGGACAAAGTTGTTTGCGATATCATGCCAATGGATGCATGCCATACACTGCTAGGAAGACCATGGCAATATGACCGGAAGGTGACACATGATGGGAAAACAAATTGTTATAAGTTTGTGAAAGATGGAGTCAAACATACCCTTGTACCCATCAAGGAGGAGGATACAACAGAGTCAAGTGGAACAAAAACTTTGTTAATAGCAGGAAAACAGTTTGTTAGACAGATTGAAGAAAACGAGGTGAACTATGCGGCGGTGAGAAGGACAAAAGTAGTGTCACTGAATACGGAAAAATCAGAATTACCTACAGAGATACAGGAGATGTTGGAAGAATTTAAGGATATTGTGGTTGATGATCTACCAGACAAACTTCCACCCAGAAGGAGCATCAGCCATCATATCGATTTTATACCCGGCGCAAGTCTACCGAACAAGGCAACATACAGAATGAGCCTGAAAGACAATGAAGAGATTCATAAACAAGTACAGGAATTACTGGATAAGGGACTGATCAGAGAAAGTTTGAGCCCGTGTGTGGTACCAACAGTACTTACACCTAAGAAGGGAGGAGAATGGCGAATGTGTACGGACTCACAAGCTATCAACAAAATCACTATACGGTATAGATTTCCCTTACCCGGAATGGATGACATGATGAACTGTCTTAGCGGAGCAGCCTGTTTTACGAAGATTGACCTGAAGAGTGGATATCATCAGATCAGGATCAGGGAAGGAGATGAATGGAAAATAGCCTTCAAGACCAATGAAGGGCTGTACGAGTGGCTAGTCATGTCGTTTGGCTTGAGCAATGCTCCTAGTAATTTTATGAGGCTGATGAATGAGATGTTAAAAGAATTTATTGGCAAGTTTGTGATAGTTTACCTTGACGATATTTTGATTTTTAGCAGGACTAGGGGAGAACACCTTCAGCATGTTCGAAGGGTGCTAAAGAAGTTACAGCAGAACAAACTGCTGATAAACTTGAAAAAATGTACTTTCCTACAGAAAGAACTGGTTTATTTGGGGTTTGTAGTCGCAAAAAATGAATTGAAGATGGATCCGGAAAAGGTCGCAGCAATCGTAAATTGGCCATCACCCAAGAGCTTGTTTGAGGTACGTAGCTTCCATGGGTTGGAAAGTTTTTATTGGAAGTTTATTAGAAATTTTAGTGAAATATGTGCACCAATGTTGGACACCAGCAAGAAGGCCAACCAGCCTTTTTGTTGGACTAGTGTAGCGGAGGACAGTTTTCAGCTTCTGAAACGGAAGATTACGGAGAGACCAATCTTGAGGCTACCCGACTTCAGCAAACTTTTCCAGGTCCAGTGTGACGCAAGTGGGACAGCTATTGGCGTTGTGCTCAGTCAGGAAGACAGAACAGTGGCATTTTTTAGTGAAAAATTAAACGAAAGCAGGCAGAAATATTCCTCGTATGACAAGGAATTTTATGCCGTGGTCCAAGATTTAAAGCATTGGAGACATTACCTGCTGGGCAACGAGTTTGTATTGTTTTCTGATAATTCAGCGTTACATTATGTAATGCAACAGCACAAGTTGAGCTAGAAGCACGCCAAATGGGTAGAGTACTTACAGAGTTTCACCTTCATGCTAAAGCATATTAGTGGAAAAGCAAATAAAGTGGCAGATGCTTTGAGTAGAAGAGTTCTGTTCTTGCAAGAGAGCAGAATACAGGTGATGGGATTCGAACATCTAAAGGATTTGTACCAGACCGACACGGATTTCAAAGAAGCCTTTGAAGCATGCCAAAGTCCCGTATTGAGGAATACAAGTCCATGGCTGGACTACAACTTACAGGAAGGATTATTGTTTAAAGGTGGACAGTTATGTATTCCGGACTGCTCGATGAGGGAAAATATTATACAGGAGAAACATAGTGGTGGTCTAGCTAGTCACTTTGGCATAGATAAAACTTTGGAACAGCTCGGGCACTTTTATTACTGGCCCCGAATGCGCAGAGATATCCAACGATACGTGAACAGGTGTAAAGTATGCCAACTGGCGAAGGGACACAGTCAAAATGCTGGACTTTACACACCACTACTAGTTCCGAGCAAACCATGGGACTCAATCAGCATTGACTTCATCTTAGGACTACCTAGAACACAGCAGGGGTATGTCTCAGTGATGGTGGTGGTAAATAGATTTTTGAAAATGGCTCATTTTATTCCTTGCCGGAAAACTAGTGATGCCACATATGTAGCTCACCTGTTTTTCACGGAAGTTGTTAGATTACATGGCCTACCAAATTCTATCGTTTCGGATAGGGATGTAAAATTCACAGGACATTTTTGGCACACCCTATGGAAAAAGCTGGGCACACAACTGAACTTCAGCTCTACGTATCACCCGCAGACTGATGGGCAGACGGAGGTGGTAAACAGGAGTTTGGGAAATCTGTTGCGGAGTTTGACTGGGGAAAATTCACGATTATGGGGTCGTGCTCTCACACAGGCATAATTCGCTTATAATGATTCGCCCAATCATAGCACCGGACATAGCCAGTTCCAAATCTTGTACGACATGCACCCTCGGGGAATACATGAATTACGAGATTTGGGGAAATTAGAATGGAGAAGCGCAGATGGAGAAGATTTTGCCGAAGCATTGAGCGAATTACATGAACAGGTAAATTTTAAATTGCAGGATAGCACACAGAAGTACAAACAACAAGCAGATTCAAGGTGACGGGAAGTACAATTTAATGTCGGAGATGAGGTCCTCGCGCATTTGCGCAAGGAACGGTTTCCTAAAGGTACGTACAATAAAATAAAGTTTAAAAAAATTGGCCCCTGCAAAATTTTGCGCAAATTCTCAGCCAACGCCTATGAAATTCAGCTACCACCTGATATAGGCATATCACCTATTTTCAATGTGGCGGACCTGTTTCCATATATTGCCCAAGCGGAGGAAGACAGTGTGGTACGGCCAAAACGGGACACCCAAGTTAAAGACAGTTCTTGGATGAGACATATGCTTTTGGCTCAATCCCATGAGATTGAAGGAATTCTCAGCACACAGGTAGCCAAGAAGACACGCAGGAAGGAATATCTGTGATACCTCGTCAAGTAAAGAGACCGTCCAATGGAGGACAACTCATGGCTCGACGTAGCACATATACGAAAAACTGGCTATTCGGTGGAGGAGCTCATGGAACGGAGCCATGAATTTCTTTTACCCCGGGAGCCTGATGCAGGAGCATCTAGCTGACAAGACAAAGACGCTAGTAAAGGAATATGGTTTCTGAAGAGGACAGAGGGATTGATTCATGTAGTGGGAAACATACTTGTTTCCTTTTATTTTCTTTATCGTTTTCTTTTATTAAGTTATTTAGAGATACTGTAATAGGAAGTAATTAGAAATGTAATGATTAGATTAGGGTCACTGTTTTGAGACAAATGAGTTGTTATTGTAGAAAGTCATGATAAAAGAATGTACGGGAAAAACAAACAAATTCAGTATGAAAACTAACTGTTGTAACTAATTGACAAACTGGACAAACTACCAGCAGTTAGAACAATTGTAACAGTGCTATTAAAGAGAAAAACTAAGCACAAAAGAGAGGTTCGGAATAGGAGTAATACTCAGAGAAGGAATACAAATAATAAAACAATTTTCTGTGCATATATCCTCACAATGTTCTATTTATGTCTGAATTCTTTTAACAAAGAAACTATTACGCAAATATCATAAAAGTTTGGTCACAGAACGAAATCAGAGAAAAGAGACCTTCGAACATCGAATTCATAGAATGCAAACAAGAAGAATAAAGTTTGTCTGCTAACAGTCACAACCGAGAAACCACAACGTGCAACGGGAGTTGTTCCATATTCTTTTACACACGAAAAGACAGGATTACTAACGCAAAGAAGAGAACAATCATAATATAAACCAGGTATGCAAACCCTTACGGCATAACAAACTTTCATTTCCAGAAATTCATTTATAAGTAATCCAACTAATGTCCATTAATATTCCATATTAAAAAACGATTTAAGAACAAAACCTAGTTCGTGGATTGGGAACTATAACCCTCATCCACATAAGCCAAATTCCATACATATTTTCCAAACCGACGCTTACAGTATATAGCAAAGACCCTAGCAAGAACAGGACTCCATAATAACAGTGACTCAAAACCTACAGCCCAACTGACTCATACACCGAGAGACGCAGACAAATAGATACAGACAGAAAAAGTAAAGCTACCCAGAACTCTATGGGAGTAGTCGAAGGCCCTAGCACCGAAACCCTCGGTCGCTACACCTGTGAAGACACACCGCAAGACGAGTATTAGAATCAGCGAAAGAGCCTCTATAATTTTCACATAAATTCATAATAAGAAAGGTTACAAAGGATTCCCTTACCAAGGGTAGGAGCCATGACCATACAAGTGAAGAAGCCGTGACCAACTCGAGCACCAATCATTTGTTTTTTTTTCCCATGCTCACAAGGAGCTAAGTTGTTAGAAGCAGAATAAGGAACAAAAAGAACACAATAGCAGAGAGAGCACGCTTACCTGTTGCACTGGAGCCAGAACGATGATGAACAAAGCCATTGTTTTGTCGAGGTCGTGCCTGAGCGAATCATCGCTGTAGAATGAGACCAGAGCCACGCTCAATTGGAAAATCGACACACGGAGATAACGACAGTGAAGACCAGACTATAAATCGGACAAAGGACGCACAGAGGTCGAACCCATAACAGGAAAAATCGACCATTGAAACCCTGGAAAATCTAAACACAAACAGGGTATGAACCTTACCAGTTTTTCAAATCCTGCTAAAGACCGAGACACTTCCACCAGAGGAACTGTACAACCAACGCTGTGAGAACCGCCGCAAGCACACAAGCTCAATAGACTCAGACAAAACCCCGGACCGACTAACAGGACTCTCATCGAAGCCGCAAACTACCAACTGGTATCAAACCGAATCCAGGAACCAATTTTCAACAGAATACAAAGCATCGCAGGAAGAAACCACTGTAAATAGTCACCAAATCACTGAGAGCTCGCGGAAGGAAACAACAAACCAACACAGGACCGAATGAACTCAAAGGTGGTGGAAACCCCATACAAGGGCGGGGTTTAGAATCCCCAGGAGAAATACAGGTGTCCATCACATATACTGCCAACCAAACCTTCCGTAAAAGACCATTAATTACCTATAGATTGCAAATCAAAATATCTCTGACCAACATCCGACGCAATTCAATATCACACAGCAGTACAAGTTAGGTGGAAAGGGAGCAATGACGGGACCACGTGGGCTGGCCCCATCATAATACCATGGGCCAAATACCATATTTATAAAAGAGGTATAAAGATGTATGGTAAATAAATCAAAATATATCAAATAGGATTTAGAAATCAACATCTAATTATATACCAAGTCTATGGGCCAAATACCATGGTAAATAAAAAAGGTATGGTAGTCAAATAAAAATATAATTAAACCAAAGGTATGGTGAATAAATAAAACCTCTTTTTGTATTTACTCCATAATCCTGTTTATATTTACAAACACTCAAAATAGAGTTTTTATTTAGGTCAAGCCCATGGGCCAAATACCATGGGCCAAATTAATATCAATACCATGAAAAAAATCATTATTAACCCTAATATTAAT
>APFE031077220.1:80751-94578 GCA_000404065.3 Pinus taeda | reverse complement strand
CCTTTTTCTTCTGTACTCTGAAATTGCAGTAGCTAAGTTATCAGACATGATTTGAGCCCAACTCATTATTTTAGTGTTGACGGTTGCATCTATTAGGGGTAACCATTTTAACAAGAATTTGGTGCTGTCTGGTTTACCAAACAAGTTACATAACATAGCAATAGCAAAACAGAAAGGGAAACTAAGAGAACCAGTGGTGTACATACCATTTTTAATTTTCTTAGTCTTTCTTCATTTTTTGACCAATTATTCATGCATTCTACCAGGTCTTCATTTTCCTTGGTGAATTTATCGACAAACTGCCTGTTGTAGATGGCTTACGGCTCTGGTAGATGGTACATGAGTCTTAGGTTGTCTGGAGTAAACGACCCTATGAATTCTTGGCTTTCTGTCTTGAATTATCTATCTGATATGTTCGCATCGTCTATGATCCACTTAACCATGTTGGTATAAGGAAGTATATTTGGTCTTGCAGGAATGCGATGCAAGAATGAGTAGGCAAGGTTAGTCAGAGTAGCATAAGAAGGGATGCATCCATCCACTGTAATTGTTGTTCCCATAATTCTTGGTTGTTCTCCCTCTAATAGTTGATACATCTTCTCCCATGTGGACATCCTTGCATCTCGATTACAATTGGTATTTGTGAACAAGGGATTCATCTCTGATTTCTCAGAAGCGGGTGCCTTTCCTTTCTTCACCATTTCTTCGGATGTCCTGCTCTGTGTGTTCTTCCTGAAAGTTACAAAAGGAGAGCAAAATAGGATAAAAATGATAGTGAATGAAGAAATTAATCAATAAAAGGACGAAATAAAGGTGACAGAAGGTCTTAATTCTAAATCACGTTAGAAGATATCAACTTGTGTCAAATGGCCTTTCATACCTGATCGTAATCATTCTTTTAATAAATGACTACTAGTGAACCGTTATCCTTAACTTAATGTCCATTACTTCACATTGAAAGTTGGGAAGTGTTCTCCTAGAACCGTGAGCCCTTTGAGTTGCGATAAAAGCAATTTTGCGATTTTCTACGCAATATCGCAGATCACTATATCACAAAAATCGTTTAAGTTTAAGACTTACCGTCATGTGAGTTGATGTGATATGCGATATGCAAGATGCTATTGCATTTCACAATATTTTCTTATGCTTTATTGAGTAGCACTGCATGGTTGAAAATGCGATGCGAGACAGTTATAGGAGATTTTTAAGATTTTGCATTTTGTAGATATGGGGTAACTTTTATAAGGAAGGTCCATCATAATCGTTTTACAATGCGAGAATAATCCTTTAAAAATGGGTCTTTTCAAAGTTTATTTTAATATTCGTGACTTTCCTGGTATAAAGTTACTTTTAGGCTGTTTTGATCATGTGGCGCTTATTTAAGAAACTCATCGTTTGTGAAGTTTTATATGCTTAAAGTATGAAAAGGTAAATTTTCCATGATTTTGCAAGTTCTGTTTTGACATCTTATTTTATTCTAAAAATAAAAAGGCATTACTAGATGCTAGGATTGATTTTTTTTGGAAGGGTCCCCATTTATTAATGTTCTTACTAGTAATAGTAAATGGGGGGTTGTTGATAAGCACAACAGGAGGTTGGATAGAAACCGAGAGAGAGGAATTGAGAGAGATGAGGAGAGTGATGGGGGAAGAGAGAGGATTGGAGAGAGAGAGAGAGAGTAATGGGGAAGAGAGAGGACTGGAGAGAGAGAGAGAGAGTTATAGAGGAAGAGAGAGGATTGGAGAGAGAAAAAGAGTGATGGGCAAAGAGAGATGGAGGTAGGAGAGAAAGGGAGAGAGAGGAATGATGAGAGAGAGAGAGGAGAGAGGGAGGGTGAGAGGAGGAGAAGGAGGGATAGAGAGATGGAGTTGGAGGGGGGAGAGAGAGGGAAGAAGAAAGACATAGAGAGTGAGAAGTGGAGAGAGAGAGGGAGTGACAAAGGAGATATGGAGAGAGATTGTGTATGTTTTCGGGGGTGAGATAAAGAGACAAAGAAGGAGAGATGGAGAGAAGGGGACATAAAGAGAGATGGAGGGACATAATAACAAAGTTGGAGGGTGAAGAGAGAGAGAGAGAGAGAGAGAGAGAGAGAGAGAGGTGGAAGAGAAAGGGAGAGAGAGGAAGGAAGAGATAGGA
The DNA here is from genome assembly GCA_000404065.3 of Pinus taeda. NCBI lineage: Eukaryota > Viridiplantae > Streptophyta > Pinopsida > Pinales > Pinaceae > Pinus > Pinus taeda. The sequence continues at coordinate 92,442 of APFE031077220.1, read as the reverse complement.
TGTGAGAGAGTGGAGAGAGGGAGGGAAAGAGAGATGAAGCTGGAGGGGGGGAGAGAGGAAGAAAAGAAGAAATTCATAGAGAGAGAAAGGTGGAGAGAGTGAGAGGGAGTGATAAGAAACATGGAGAGAGAGTGATAGAGGAGAGCAAGAGAAAAGAGATAGAGTAGCAATGGAGAGGGAGAGGGAGATAAGGGGAAGAGAGAGAGAGAAGGAGAGAGGAGGATGTAGGGATATATAGATAGATTGGAGAAAGAGAGAGTATGTTTTGGGGGTGATATAATGAGACAAAGGGAGATAGAGATATTGATGGAAAGTGAAGAGAGGGAAGAAGAGAGAGATGGAGAGAGGGAGGGAGGGACAAAAATATTGATAGATATGGAGTGAGAGAGCGTGTGTGTTTGGGTGGATGGGATAAAGAGACGCCAGAGAGATGGAGGGAGATATAGATATAAATAGAGGGGGGAGAGAGGGAAGAATATTTCTTGTACCATATGCATTGATTTCACTGTGGATGGTGATTTCTAATGCTATTTGATTTCTTGCACTAGATGTATTGATTTTAGTGTAGATGTTGATTTCTAATGATATTTGATTGCTTGCACAAGAAGCATCGATTTCAATGTAGATGTTGATTTGTAATTATATTTGATTCCTTGAACTAGATGCATTGATTTCAATGTAGACGATTTCTAATCCTATTTGATTGCTTGCACTAAATGCATTGATTTCAGTGTAGATGGCAATTTCCAATCCTATTTGATTGTTTGCACTAAATGCATTGATTTCAATGTAGATGTTTGTTTCTAATCCTATTTTTTTACTTGCATTAGATGCATTGATTTAAGTGTAGATGTTGATTTGTAATCCTATTTTATTGTTTGGATTAGATTCATTGATTTTAGTGTAGATGTTGATTTCTGATTAGATGTAACTGGATGCATGATGGTACATTAATTTTAAAGTGATTGGATTAACAATGTGCATGGATTCCAGTGTAAGCACAACAAAATATTGGCAATGTACATTGATTTTTGTGTTTTAGTAATTCAATTTATTAATATTGGAGAGCAAGAGAGACAAGGTATGATGTTTACTACAACAACTCAAGCTAAAGATTTAAATGTTTTATTATTTCAACTGTCCTTTTCATATAATCAATATGAAAAGTGAAAAATAAAAAGGGTGAAAATAAGAATAGTAGAAGAAAATAGTTTAAGATTGATCACAATGAAGACTATGTGTAACTGATTGCATTCTTATTATTCACATTTTCTATCATTCAACACTGTCATTTTGCATTCAAAATTTTTATTTCATCATTTTTCATCATTAAAGTTATTAACGATATTTATCATCTCAACAGACTGAGCTAACTAAGAAAATTTTAAATTAAAATGACCACATTAATCTCATACATATTTAACATATTTAAAATGACTCTATTAATATTAGATGTATTTACATATTATTGATAAAATTAATCATAGATTCGATAGATTTTCCTTGGCTAAACATGACTGAAACCAACCAAGATCCATCTTAACTCCGTATCTATCAAGTGCCGAGAGGGATCAAATACGAGGTTTGCATCTCAAAATATTTGAGCCCTCTTGATGCTTGATAGATCCAGAGTTAATCTAGTTTTTAAAATAATTAAGAAAACAATTTTGTATTATTATGTTTCTTGTTTCATAACAGAGAATGGGTGTTTCATTGTGTTGATATTGCTACTAAGTGAACATTCCTTGATCAAAGTTCATACCCTCTTATTGGAACTACCACTTTTCAAGACGAAGAAGAAATGGGAAATAGATGTGCAACCCACTAAATAAGTTGTCAAGGTTGTTGCAATATATATAGGTGGTCATATCATGTTGCAAAAAGAGGTGTTGGCCCACTCCCATTTTCGATAATATGTCAACCTTTGAATTTAATTCCCTGTGAATGTGATTAAAGGATATAAACATAAAGATTCTAATAAGCTCCATAACTCTAATCATCCTCTGATCCAATAAAGAGGTGTATAAGGAAGTATAACCTTTCATCCAATCTATAACAACCTTTCAATCCCTAATCCACTTGTAAGTTTATATTGTTGAAATGACACAATTAAAATGACTAACATAGACGACTAACTTGTATTACTGTATTTATTGTTAGGTAGTCATATTTTGGTTCCTAGACTCAATTGGTCATTCACATTAGTCATTTTTAGTAGTATTACTTATTATCTAGTCATATATTTTAACTCAGGACTAATTTAGCCATCTATGTTAGTTTTTTTTAGTTGGGTCTCTTAATATTGCTAATTTCTGGTAGTATTTCACTTGGAAAAGTTGTGGTGACTAACATTTTTAGTCACCTAGTCACTAATTTCACCATTTTCTACTAGTGTAGATCCATATTAACCCTATATCTAACAAGTGCCGAGGGGGATCTAATCTCTTGAGGTGAAAACATTTCCTCAAGTTTTGCACTAGAAAAAAAATTTTGCACCTCGAGAGATTGGAACCCTCTCAACACTTGATAAATTTGGGGTTAAGATGGATGTAGGTTGGTTAATATGAAATTAAAGCAGTTTTTATTTGATATTATAGTCTTAAAATTAATTTTTTCCTTTAAATTAATTTCAAATTGGAACCAGATCCAATTAGATTCAATGAATAGATTTTTAGAAAATATATAAAATAATTTTTCTATAAAAAATATATTTTTAAAATTACAAATTATTAGAGATACATAATCCAAAGTTGGCTCACCTATACACCAAATGAGGATGAAGAAGTGTTTAAGGAAGGATAACCTTTCAACCAATCTTTAACAGCCTTTCAATCCCCTATCACTTGTAATTTTAGATTGCTTAACACAATTAAGATGACTAACATAAAAAACTGATTCATATTATTGCAGTATTTGTTAGGTAGTTGTATTTTTGTTCTTAGACTAAATTATTCATTCATGTTAGTCATTTTTAGTTGTATTACTTATTATCTAATTTTTATTTTTAGTCGTTTTTAGTTCAGTCACTTAAGATTGCTCATTTTTGGTAGTATTTCACTTGGAAAAGCTGTGGTGACTAAATTTTTTAGTCACCTAGTCACTAAGTGCTCATTTTCTACTAGTGAAGGGTTAACCCAAAAACAACCGACTAGAGTAGGTGACACTAGTTAGCGTGTAAGCGTTGTGTTTTCACCAAGGTTCACTTTGAACAATACATATTTTCCTTCGACGTATCATGGACTAAAAGTAACAAGTTCTTCATACAGAGGCAGGATGATGGATAACCAAGTAGTGATAACAACACAATGCCTCATGTACTTTACCCATCTTGCTTCAAGAGTCATACATAGTTTCATGCGAAACTATCCTATGAAACGAAACAAGCGAACAAACAAGCAACAAAGCAAAGCAAGAGCGAAAGCAAAGAAAGTAAGAAAACAAGCAAGCATACAAACAAAGAAACAAAGCAAGTAAGAAAACAAGCATGCAAGAAAACAACTCAAAAGTAAACACTACTCCTACTCCTAAGCTAATAGTGCAAGGGTCATCTCATGTGAAGTGATACTTCTAACGCAGCCACCGTTGCATTGGTTTAACCATGTTGGAGAAGGCATGGTTCGCGAACAAGACATATGTGCGAACTAGCAAATAAGAAATATGTAACGGGTGAAGACAAACACACACCAATCTTACAAGCAACCACAGAACAAAGATGAGTGAATGTGCATGACATTCATTCTATGGAGCTGCCATGATGTTGTGCTACATTGCATGCCAATGTTGAGTGTATGCATTCTCTTGACTGTAACATGTAAACAAACATGAGAAAGGTAAACCACTTGTGTTGTGCATGCGTGCTTGCTGTGTAAGATTCCTCCAATGCATGAGCGATGGGATCATGTAGTTCGAGTGGAAGTGAAATCTAGGTGTTTGGTTGATATTTAATGCAAAGAAAAGAGTGATGAGGAGCCTTGAGTGTTTCAACAATTTTCTAACTGGAAGTGAAACCAACCTTAGGACGATGAGGACCTGACATAGCCATCAGCTCAGGCTGAAGTGCTTAAACAGTCTGGGAGGTTTCGACCTCATTGGCAGATAGATCATCGTAGACCATTGTCTTGGATAGATTAAAAATAGTTGAATCATCATCGTGATCAAATGAGGAAGTGAATAGATCACAACAACTAAGATTAGAAAGTTCGAGATGTTTGTCGGCATCCTCATGATCTGATGAATCAAGCAAAGGGTAGATGATAAGCAAGGATGTTCACCCTCTGTGTTTTCAAGAAATATAAATAACAAATTGAACGGATTTTTCGAGGAATATGTGTCCTCTTTGCACTGTAATGATAGACTGACATCCGACGTGTCTTGTGAATGATCGGAAGTAGAAGCATCCAGAAATGAGTTTTCACAAGAGAAATCAGTGGTGGAAGAATCACAAGGGATGTCAAGATGATGCGGATGATGCGTGATTGGAAGGGAGTCATCCTTCACTATGGGGTCTTCTTTAGATTCCCTCACACACTCATCATGAATGATGGTGCAGGTTGGCTGCATAACACCAACTCCATCGACAACTTGATCCTCGTTCATTGCAAGTAAGGAGTCCAAAATGGGAGAACACAAGACAATACAATTTGGAGGATTAACAGAACACGAGGACAAAGTTCGAGGGAATCAGTCCATGTGACAACCAATAGGCTTGCAAGCCAAATCTATGCAAATATTAAGAGAAGATGGGGTGGGAGAGTGTGACAGTTCAATAGAGGCATGTGCATGATCTCCCACATCACTCCGTGGTGGTGGATCTATTTGATGAGGTGAAGGTGGACAATCACTTGTGACAAAAACTGTGCCTACCTATGATTGCGCAGCTCCATCACCAAAGTGTGCTGAGCGGGGTTCGGATACGTGAAGATGATGCTCAAATATTCCATATATAAATTCGCAACCAATTTCATCTTCAAGAAATTGGCATGCAAGATTACAAAAGCGTGTGTAAAATTGATCAATGGATTCATCGGGTGCTTTCCGTAATTTCAGGATTTCTTGATCAAGTGCTTCATGGTCAAAGTGATTTAAAGCATGGTCTATCTCTGTGACCAGATGAACAAGATAATGAATATATTTTTTAGGCAGTGTGGCACACTAGTGCATTATGTGCCCTTGAAGCATGTAGATGAACAACGCGTAGCTCATGTATTCCTCAAAGATTCCATGTCTTTCGCATGAGCCTATAACACTGACTGCGAGCCTAAACAAGGTTGCGCAACCTCCAAAATCATATGTTTCATTAGACAAGTCATTTGAGATCTCTTTCGAGATAATGAAATCGTTTCCATAAGACATGTATTTCGGAAGAGCAACTTGGTAGTTAGTCATGATAGATGTGTAGAGATTCAAAATAGATGTGAGGACTCAACTTCTCATCTAGTCCTCCTGCTAGCGCCAAATTGTTGACGGTGTTGGACCTGACAACATGTAAGAGGATCTCCCTGGTAATAAGTCCCAATTAGACCTTAGACTGTTTGGTGTAGGAGCCCCAGCAGTGGGTCGTAAAGCAATGCCTTGGCCGCGATGTCACATAGAGGCAAGTAAGATAACTTTGTTAGTAGAAAGGGTATGACCACTGCAGTGAGTCAAGGAAGGTGTATGAGAGGTTCTTGTTGGCATTATGACATAGATTTGGCACTATGACACAGGTGTTGTTCTTGATGGTAACTCACTTAGATGACAGATCACAATTCAGTCTCATAGAATGAAGAAAGAGAGGTATATGCAGGTTCTCCATTGACCAAGCCACGTGTACACATGGGTTCATAGACCAAAAGGCATGTATAGCGTACACACGCACTTTCACGGAAGGAAAGGCATGTACATGTTGGAAAACTTAGTTTTGGTCCGAGGTATTTGCTCCATGGTATTTTGATCCATGGTATTGGTCCAAGGTATCCTGTTCGAAGTGTTGACCCCAGGTATTGGTTCTAAGTGGTTTTGGTCCATGGTATTGAGTAAGGCCTAAGACTATAAAAGGAGGAGAAGATCATTAGGCAAAGGAATTCATGAATTGAATATCTAATGAAGAGCAAGATCTAGAATACAGGATATTGGATTATGGTGCACAACTGGATCTGAATCAAGGATGAACCTTAGCACTTGATGAAGGATAAGATCTAATAATGTTTCAAGATCTTAAGGTTTGAAGAGAAGTATCTTTGTGTGGTTTTGATCTTTTATTTGAATAACTGACACATGTTGTAATATGTAAATATGATGATCTAGGTATAACTAATGTCTAGAATTTTTGTAAAGTTTAAATCATCAGTTATAGATCTAGACATAGGTTCACTTTAGAAAAGGTGCGTATACACGCTAGTTGTACATACAAAACAACGTATACATCTTAAATTTGATGTGCATATATGTACGCAGGTTCACCTTTAGAAAACAACATTTGTATGTAGGTTAGACACAATGAAGTAGCATATACCTCATAAAATATGCTTTAGCTACTTTTGTTTTTGGTTGAAGTGTTCTGGGTTTTGGCTTGGGTTCTGGTTATTGTTACTGTATTCTGGTTACAACATTCTGAGAAGTGATTGATTGATTCAGTTTTGGTTGATGAAAAGGAGATTGGTTGATGCAGATATATTTGATGTTTGATTGATGTTACTGATGGATCCATTCTGAAAATTTATGAAACATGGTCCCTAGAAGAAAAGAGAAGGTTGTAGCCTTCTATAGGCTAGCACCTACTTACTAGTAAACTCATCAACTAGTACAAGAGCTAGAGGGATGTAGCTCCCTTCCAAGAGAAGCTAGAAAATGAGAGAAGGTTGTAGCCTTCTGTAGGTAGAAGCCTGCATACTGGTATAAGAATGCACCAGTACAAAAATTGTAAAAATAAGTTTCTTATTAAAAGAAGATAGAAACGATTGCAGCAGATGGTTTTCACCCACATTGGGTTTCCACCTTATATCTTGTGTTCATGTGTGCGATTGTATGTTCTATTTTTACTGCACCTGGTTACTGTTTATATGGTTTTGATGCACAGATTAAATATCAACATATGATGAATTAACTAAATTATATGTTTGCAAAGTATACGCCAGTTGCCTTAAATAGAGTTGCATATACACGCAAGTTTCATTAACTGAAGTAGCGTATATGAATCTGATTATGGAAATGAAATATTATTGACTTGCTAATACTGATTCATCCCCCAGTATTATTTCCAACAATTGGTATCAGAGTAGGTCCTTCATAAGAATCTTGATCGCTTGAAGGAAGATCTATCATCATGAGTAACTATGAAAGAGAGGGATCCATTAGACCACCAATATTTGATGGGAGAAACTTCATTTATTGGAAGGTAAGAACTACAACCTATCTTCAATCTCTTAGAACAGATGTCTGGGAGATCGCGGAAGGAGGATATATATTTCCATCAACAATTCCTACAGATACGGCAGGTAAAAAGCAATATGAAACCAATGGCAAGGCTTACAAGACATTATTGGGGAGTCTGTCACAATCAAAATTTGTCAAAGTTATGCAGCTCAAAACTGCCAAAGAAATATGGGACAAGATCGTTCTAAGCTATGAAGGAGACAATCAGGTAAAACGTGCAAAATTGCAACCTCTTAGAATTCAATATGAAACTCTCAAAATGCATAATGATGAAAGTATAGCTAGTTACTTCTTATGTATAGATGAGATTGTTAATTGCATGAAGAACTTGGGTGAAGAGATAAACGAAGTTACTTTAGTTGAAAAGGTTTTAAGATCCTTGTCTACTAAGTTTGAATCAAAAGTTTCTTCCATAGAAGAAAAGCAGGATCTTCAGAGTATTACTATGACACAGTTGCACAAAATCTTAACTGCTTTCGAAATGAGAAAAGGAGGTCCATCAGATATGATAGAAGCCACATTCAAAGCTTCAAGAAGAGAAGAACTCAATGAATCAGGACATATTTCAGAAGGAGAGGAAGAAGCAAACTTTGTCAAGAACCTTCAACAGGGTTCTGGAAGATTCAGAGGTAAACTACCTTTCACATGTTTTGCTTGTGGAAGTGTCCGTCATTATGCAACCAAATGTACTCATAAAGATAAGCTTGATAAAGGTAAGGAATCTGCAAAATGGACTAGAAAACAAAGTACAAGTAAGAAGAGCTACTATATGCATGAAGATAGCGATGGTTTATCAAATAGTGATGAAGATGAAAATAGTAATGACTATAAACTTTTGATGGCTTTTGAAGATGATGATTTCTTGGATGCTTTAGATGAAAATGACCTTTATGAAGAAATCTCTGAACTAACAATTTTTTTAGAAGAAAAGAATATGATTATAGATACTCTGACATTCCAACTTGCTGAAAGAGAAAAACACGATGAAAAACTAGAATGTGAAATTGTGGGTCTAAGAAAGGATATTGAGGAAACAAAAGCTCTCAATATTAGATTTGCTAAAGGATTAGAAACCCTAAATGAAATTATCAAAGTGCAGCATTCTCCTCTGATAAAGACAAGTCTTGGATATACTGAAGAAGCATCCCAAGCACATAAGCCATCAACCTGCACTAAAAGATATCTTGATGTAGCAAAGAGAAGTGAATAGTTTGAAAATCGACATCAAAGGCATAAAGTAGATCACCAGATAAATCGAGCTCAATTTAATTCAAGGATAAACAAAAGCTACAACCAACCTCAAGTAAACCATACTCAATTTGTTTCAAGATTGAATAACAACTACAATCACTAGGTCAATAGATTCAATAATTGCAGGAACTTCTTCAATGGCCAATGTTTTTCATGTCATAACTTTGGACACAAAGCTACTCAATGTGTTGCTTACAAGACCATCATGACTAGAGAAGAACAAAATCAAAGGAATGTGACAGGGACCATGTAATGGAACTACAATAACTTTTCTCTTCTTGAAAATGAAATAGAATGCTCTATCTACAACAACTTCGGTCATGAAGAATCTGAATGCAAGAGTAAATTTCAGCAAACATCTCAGAAGGAGAAAATTTCATTAAATCCCAAAATATGAAGAAAGAAAGAACCACAAATAGAAAAATGTAGTATAGCCTTGTATGCAGAAGGACAAGAAAATCAATGGTACATCGACAGTGGATGCTCGAAACACATGATAGGTGATAAAGAAAAACTTATGCCATATAATGCCTTAGAAAAGGGAAGAAGGTCTCATTTGGAAATGATACTCCAGCTATCATAAAAGGTAAATGATATGTTCTCTTAAAAGTAAAAGTTAAAGCTGGGAATGTTATGTATGTTGATGGTCTAAAGCATAACCTGTTGAGTGTCAATCAAATGTGTGATCAAGGAAATGAAGTATTATTTTGATCAAATGGATGTGTTGTTCATGAGCTTGATACAGGAGAAACCGTGATCAAAGGTATAAGAACTCCAAACAACTTATAGATACTCAAGAGAGGAAAACAATAGTGCTATCTAAGAAAAAATGATGAACACTGGCTATGGCACAAAAGATTGGGGCATCTAAGCTTCTCTCAAATAAGAAAAGCAAGCAAATTCTAGGCTATTCGCGATCTTCCTGATATCAACATTCCAAAAAATACAATATGCAAATCAAGTCAATTTGGTAAGCAAACCAGGTCACAATTCCCTGAAAAGGAAGGATCAACTAGTAAGCCTCTTGAACTTGTTCATGCTGATTTATGTGGTCCATCAAGGAAAAAGTCACCTCGTGGAGAGGAATACTTTATATTGTTCATTGATGATTTTTCCAGAATGTGTTGGATATGGCTTCTAAAGCATAAATATGAATCATTTGAAAAATTCAAAGCCTTCAAAGCCTTGGTTGAAAATGAATCAAATCGAAAAATCAAATGTATTAGATCTAATCGAGGAGGGGAATTTACCTTGGATGAATTTTTTGAATTTTGTGAATAACATGGAATAAAAAGGCAATTCTCCAGTGCAAGGACTCCTTAACAAAATGGAGTGGTAGAAAGGATGAACAGAACTGTTCAAAAAATGGCTCGTGCTATGGTAGATGAGTCTGGAACCCCTGTAACCTTCTGGGGTGATGCTGCATTCGCTGCCGTCACTATTCTCAACAAAGAAAATGTTCGGGTAAACAACACTCAAAATCCACATGAACTTTGGTATGGTAAGACTCCTACCGTAAAATACTTCAAAGTTTTTGGAAGCAAATGTTACATAAAAAGGACTAATGAAAAACTTGGCAAGTTTGAACATAGAGAAGATGAAGGCATTCTCCTTGGTTACTCTTCCCGAAGTAAAGGATATAAGTGTTATAATAAAAGACTTGGGAAAATTATTGAAAATATTGATGTTGTGGTTGATGAAGCAAGAAAAAATTCAAAGCAAGTAAAAACTGAAGATTGTGAAGAAGATGAGGATTATCCTTCCACACCAAATCAGACTAATTCTGAAGAAGAAACCAATGAAGCACTAGAAGAAAAGATAATGGTAGAAGAAAAGACTCCATCTAGGTATGTTTAGAAAAATCATCCAGAGACTCAAATTTTGGGACAGAAAGAGGCAGGTGTGCATACAAGAAGAACTATTACAGAAGCTTCAAACTATCTAGCATTGCTTTTTTCCATCAAACCTCAAAATGTAAACGAAGCATGCAAAGATGAATGTTGGGTCAAGGCAATTAATGAAGAACTTGAGCAAATTGAAAATAATAATACTTGGGAATTAGTTCCTAGACCTCATGATAAGAATATCATAGGAACCAAATGGATATTAAAAAATAAGCTGAATGAAAATGGTGAAGTTATTAGAAACAAGGCCAAACTTGTTTGAAAGGATATGCTCAACAAGAAGGTATAGATTTTGAAGAAACTTTTGCACCTGTTGCTAGACTTGAAGCCATAAGAATGTTCCTTGCTCTTGCTAGTTTAAAAAAATTCAAAGTATACCAAATGGATGTAAAATCTGCCTTTCTTAATGGGGACTTAGAAGAAGAAGTATATATTGAGCAACTAGATAGATTCATGCTTATAAATGATCCAAAACTTGTATGCAGACTTAGAACGACTCTCTATGGTCTAAAACAAGCTCCAAGGGCTTGGTATTACCATCTTGACAAATACCTCCATCAATAAGATTTTACAAAAGGATCAGCTGATAGCAATCTATATACAAAGATTGACAATAAGAAATTGCTAATACTTGTTGTGTATGTTGATGATATCATTTTTGGTAGCAATGAAGAAGCCATGAGTCAAAACTTTTCTTTGGTAATGCAACAAGAATTTGAAATGTCGCTTCTTGGTGAGCTCACGTATTTTCTTGGTCTACAAGTTCAACAAAATAAAGATGGTATTTTTCTGTCACAAACCAAGTATCTCAAGCAGATCTTGAAAAAATACGGCATGGAAGACTCTAAACCAGTATGTACCCCTATGGTAACAGGATGCAGTATCAGCTCAAATGATGAATCAATAGTGGTACATCAACCAACCTACAGATCCATGATTAGCAGTCTGCTTTATCTAATAGGTACCTAACTAGACATCATGCATGTAGTAGGAATAGTTGGAAGATTCAAGCCAATCCAAAGGAATCACACCTTCAGGCAGTCAAAAGGATTTTCAAATATCTTCAAGGAACACAGGATTTTGGTTTATGGTATCCTAGAGATACAGATCTTACACTTCATGC
>APFE031077220.1:0-23550 GCA_000404065.3 Pinus taeda | reverse complement strand
TTTTTTTCAAAAATGTAAAGATAATGTTTTGGGCTGATGCTGTTCTATGTGCTGCATATATAAAGAATAGATGTCCATCTAGTTCTATAAGAAACAAGACTCCTTATGAATTGTGGTATGGACATGTTCCTTCGATCAAACATCTCAAGATTTTTGGTTCCACCTGTTATGCTTTGATACCAAAGGTACATAGAAACAAACTTGGTGCTAGAAGTCATAAGTGTATTTTCTTGGGGTATTCAAATACCTCCAAAGCATACCGCCTTTATGATGAAGAAAATAAAAAGTTTGTTATATCTAGAGATGTAATTTTTCTTGAAACATACAAATCTGACAATGTTGTTGAGCGGCAACTTGATCGCTTGGATAGATTCGCAAAAAAGAAATCATTTCAAGAATTTGAAAATCAGATTCCACATCTTGAAGGGGGGATTCCTATACTAGATCAACATGTGGAATCTTCTTCTGAAGAATACTCTCCCCCGACTGAAACTCCAACAACGGATGATGCTTTAAGTGATGTAATTGATAGAAATGGGAGACTCAATCTTGATTCACTCCCAACTCAATCAACAGAGCAGCCTGGACCATCTCAAAAAGGTCCCCCAAAGTGGCTGACAAAGACACTTGAAAGTGTTCATCCCGATGAAATTGGAAAAACAGGAACCAGAAATGCAAACTGACAAAATGGAGGTGATGTAGATGACTCTAATTCACCTGTTGATATGGATGTTTCTTATGATTGTGAATTGAACTTGTCTACAGATTTTGAACCAACTTCCTTTAAAGAAGCTGCTTCTCATGATGAATGGAAAGAAGCGATGCAAAAGGAGTATAATGCCCTCATAAAGAATGACACTTGGAAGCTGGTTGATCCTCCATTTGGAACCAAACCAATTGGCTGCAAGTGGGTCTACAAGAACAAGTACAAAGCTGATGGCTCACTTGACAACCACAAAGCTAGGCTTGTGGAAAAAGGTTTTGTACAGAAGGAAGGGGTCGATTATGAGGAAAATTTTTCTCCCACAGCAAAATGGGCCACCATTCGGACACTCTTTGCACTAGCAGCTCAGAACGGTTGGAAAGTCCATCAAATGGATGTAAAAATTGCCTTCATGAATGGAGATCTAAAAGAAAAAAATTTTATGTCCCAGCCTGAAGTATTTGTTGTGAAAGGACATGAACATAAAGTATGCAAACTTGTGAAGTCCTTGTATGGCCTCAAACAAGCACCACGAGCATGGTATGAAAAGCTAATTGAGCATCTTCTGAAACTCAACTTCAATCATTTTTGATCTTGATGATGCAACTTTATTTTTCAAGAAAGTTGGCAAAACAGTTGTATATCTTGTGGTATATGTAGATGATCTTTTAATGACAGGGAACAATGAAAGTTATATTGCATCCATAAAGAAAGAATTAGGAAAAAGTTTTGAAATGACTGATTTGGGCTATGTTCATTACTATCTTGGCATTGAAATAACCCAACATCCAAAATCCATATTTCTTTCTCAAAAGAAATACATTGGAGATTTGTTAAATAGATTTGGCATGACAGAGTGCAATCCTCTTTCTACTCCAATGGAACAAAACTTAAAGCTCACATCTATTGAAGGAAAGGAATTTGAGGATGCAACAAATATAGACAGCTTGTAGGAAGTCTCATCTACCTCACTACTACCAGACCATACATTTCATTTGTTGTTGGAATCCTCTCTAAGTTTATGCAAAAGCCTTGTGAGGGACATTGGTCTGCTGCAAAAAGAGTTCTAAGGTACTTGAAGGGAACTCAAGACTTTGGAATCAAGTGTACATAGGTGGACGACTTCAGCTTGATTGGATACTCTGATTCAGACTTCGATGGAGACAAAGAAACTAGGGTATCAACTTCAAGATATGCTATGAGTCTTGGATCGGGAGCTGTCTCCTAGAGATCACGAAAACAATCAGTTCCAGTAGATTCCACAACAGAAGCAAAATACATGGCAGCAGCTGAAGAAACAAAAGAGATTGTGTGGCTCAGGAAAATTCTTGAATATTTGTAGGTAAAACAAGTACAATCAACTCCACTCATGATTGACAATACCTTTGCAATAAAGTTGGCCAAGAACCCAAAGTTCCATGATTGAATGAAGCACATCAATACTAAATATCATCTAATCAACATCATGTTGAGGCTAAAACAATCCATCTCAGTCATCTTCCACAAATGGCAAATTGCAAACATCTACCAAAGTGCTTGGAAGAGAAAAGCTTGAACGATTCAGAATGATGCTTGGACTCACCAACATCCCTTCAGATTAAGGGGGGGAATGTTGACACCTAATCCTTGTGATTGGCTGAATTTATGTAAATAGATAAATAAGAAATATGAACAGTCATCGGGAGATGAACTGAACAATCTCTCCCTCATGTATATAATGAAGACCTACCCAATGGAATAAAATACACAAATCATTTTTGCCTTATGGAGTTACTGCCTAGCCTGACATCCTTATAGATCTTAAAGCACTCAAATGCTTTAGATTTTTTCTTTAGGAAACTGATGGCTGTCATCCTGGTATAGTCATCTATCATTAACATGAAATGTAATTCTCCATCTAAGCCCTTTGTTCCCATAGGACCACATAGATAATTATGTATCAATTCCAATGGATGTGATGCAAAGTGTTCTTTTTTTTTAAATCCAAATTTTGTCTACTTGCCATGCCAACATGCCTCACATAGGGTGTTGGAAGATTTTGAGATTTTCAACATTTCTCGTACTACTTTCTTTTTGCTTATCCTGACAAGATTGTCAAAGTTTATGTGACCCATTGTTATGAAACCAGTTCACAAAAAGATAGAAAAGATAGATGAATGCCTTATATATAAGCCTCTTCAAGGGGGCAACCTCCTTTACATTACACAAATGAACAATTCTTGGATGATACACATTAAAAGACCTCCTTTCTATATATAGGAGTCTAAGAAGTCATAATATAATCAGAGCCGACATAACAATAACAATGTAAGGGCACAATAATAACAATAGTTGGCTTATATGGGGCACAATAGTAACAATATGGGGACTACACGGGTACAACAATATAATGTTTCTATGGCTGCTCTAGGTTCCAATATGATTTTTCCTTCCTCTTCAAGTTTTGGCAATATTGTTTGAATTGGGATTTTCTGCAACTTTTGTATGAGTGGCCACACTTCTTTGTCCTTCTTCCATTCATCCCTTGCTTCGTTTATCCAATCTGGTTGGATAATAGAAATAGCACAAAACAATGCTTCCACATCATCATCCTTTCTTGAGAGTGCATATACAACAAAATTTTGCTTCCCTTTTCTATAGATGATGTCAAAGTCATAACCAACATATTTGTGACCAATTATTTTTGTTCTTCTAAAGATAATATTTGTTCTAAAAAGTATTTAAGACTATCATGATCCATTTTTACCTTGAAGTGTCTTCCCATTAGGTAAGGTCATCATTTCTTAAGTGCATGTAGTATTGCCAACATTTCCTTCTCACAAATAGCTTGCTTGAGATGTATCCGTAAAAATACCCAATCACCTACATCAAAACATTTTTCACTGCGATGTTGATCTACTTGTTTTTTCATTTGATTCTACACCAAAGTGGTGTTATCCTTTAAAAGTTGGAGAACTTGTGGTTGATGCTCGATGTGATCTTTCACTACTTGAACATTTTTCTTCTTGATATGTCCTTCTATCTTTAGAGTTTGAGGAGTGGCAATTTCTTCCAATGCTTTACAAGATATGGTCGGATTCATTTCTTGATGCTTGATGTGATCTTTCACTTCTTGAACATTTTTCTTCTTGATATGTCCTTCTATCTTGATAGTTTGAGGAGTGGTAATTTCGGCCCATGCATTACAAGATATGGTTGGATTCATTTCTTCTTTATTGATGTGATATTTCACTTTATTGAACATTTTTCTTCTTGATATGTCCTTCTATCTTGAGAGTTTGAGGAGTGGTAATTATTGCCAATTCTTTACAAGATATGGTCGGATTCATTTCTTCTTTCTCTGGGGTTGGTTCCTGGTGTATATGCTCTTCTTTTGATGTTTCTTAATCCTTTTCTTCCTCCTTTCCACAATCAATGTAAAATAATTTCTTCTCAACACACTTATGACCTTTAATGTATTTGTTATCACAATTGTAACAAAGCCCTTTTTCTCCTTTTTCTTCCAATTGCTATGGTGTAACCCTTGTAGGTTGTGGAAGACAAGGAGAAACAACACTTCCATCTTTATAGTTGTGAGGGGTAGACTTGTTGCCATAATTTTGCTTTCCACTTTGTAACAAAGCCCTTTTTCTCTTTTTTCTTCCAATTGTTGTCGTGTTTCTCTTAGTATCCTCCTAATGTGTTATCATTTCATCCATGAAAATTGACCATGTAATAAGTTGTTTACAAGAACAAAGCTCTTTATACCATAAAAATTGATTCGGTTCTAAATATGAAGATGTAATACATACCTTTTGTAATAGTGTTACACCATGTAGATCAAAATATTGCTCCATTTGTAGCATCCAATTTACTGGATCCTTTCCATCAAACTTCCTCATACCTATTTTTTTGATTTTAGGAGCTTGATCTTGAAATGACTGTAACTTTGTACTTTCAGATCTCAAAGTTCTAAAATTGTCTCTTGTAGTAGCTATCTGAGTCCTCTTTCTAACCCCTCAAGTCTGATCAGAATTTGATTCTCCAAGAAAGATTTATTCCCAATCTCCTATGATGACCTGATTATATAATGTTTCAGGAGAGAGAACTTGTACGACATGCCACGTGTCACTGTTTCAGCCTTAGGATTTGAAAACTATGCAAAGAAAACTCATTCTATCCTCTTTCTGTAACTTCTTAAAAAATTTCAATTTGTTGCTTAGAGAGAAAGTTATGACGATTTTCCCAAGATAACCTATTTAGGATGCAATTCGGGAGCTTGCAAAAACCCTAACTTCCTCAGATCATATATCCGAAAATATAGAGAGACCTATAACATTTGAAGATCCATCATTTCCAAAGGACATAGTTCCATCCTTCTTGTCTTTCAAAGATACAAATTTCTTTCTATCTCCAGTCATATGCATTGAGAAACTGTTATCAACATACCACAAATATTTGTTTTTTTGAGCCTTGAGAGCTAGAGCACAATTATCAGTGTTCTTCTTCTTCCATGTTTGTTTGTTCTGTGGCTTCAAATATTCTTTTGGAGGATTTTCAAGTCTACAGTCTCTGGCTATGTGTCCAAAGTTTTGACATTTGTAACATTCAATATTACTTCTTAAATGTTCAAATCTATTGATGTTTCATTGAGCCTTGGGGGGTTCATATTTGACAGATCTCCTAGAATTGTATCGGTTCCTAGGGTACATGTGACATTCTATAGCTTTATGACCAAAGTTTCCACATGAATAACAATAGCCATGAAAATTATGTTGGTACTTGGATGGAAATCTTCGTCGGGGAATTTTCTTCCAAGGATATTCTTGTGAATATCATCCAATGAAGTCAACATGCTTGTCAGATCTCATAGGTTCATTGTATTTTGTTGTAGAAGGTCCTACTTCTTCTTCTTTGTAACTGAGGCCAATTCTATCATTGTAAGATCATTGATTCTTGATGAGTTCTTCCAACGCCCTTGAGCTATTGGCATAGTCTTGGACAATTTTTCCCTTCTTCACTTCCTTATGTAGTGAGACTACTTCAGATTCTAATGCTTCCCTTTCTCGGTTTCTTTCTTCCAACTTCTTTTGAAGTGACTCTTCAATACATTTGTGTTCTTCAACTTCAATTTTGAGACCTTGAACTTGTTCTTCAAGAGTGTTGGAATGGATCTTCTCAGCCTTGAGCTCTTTTATAAGCTTGATTTCCTTAGAAAATTATTCTAAGGTCAACCCTTCTTCTTCGTTGTTTGATACCTCTTGTTTATTGTGCTTGGACATAAACAATACTCTCTCATTGGCTTCTTCTTCACTATCAATATCTTCATAAGATGATGAGCTATCCTCTTTAGAGAGAAAGTTCCTTTTGAATCCTTTGTTCTTGCCTTTCTTGTTGAATTTCTTAAGGGATTTCTTTCCTTTTGAGTTTTCATCACTTATGTTCGGAAATTTTGCTGCAAAATTCCCATCCTCACCACAACCTAAACATATCAATGGAAGTTTACCTTTGAATTTTCCCTTACCAATTCTTAGTTTTCTCGTAAAGTAAGCATATTCTCCATCTGAAAAACCTTCTTCATCCTCTTCCTTTTCTTCACACTTCCAGGTGCAGGTGCAAGTGTTTACCTTTGAAGTTTGTTTGTCCTTATTGGTTTTCTTAGATGCAGCGCACGCAGTTTCTAGATGCGAAGTACCCTCTTCTTCATCAAGTCTCATTTCATATGCTATGAGAACTCCATGTAGTTCCTCTTTGCTGAGTTTGTCCATATTTGCACTATATTCTAAGACTGATACCTTTGGGTTGAATCTTCCTGGTAACCTTCTAAGAATATTTCGTATAATAGTCTTCTCATCAACAGGCTCTCCCAATCCCTCCAGAGTGTTGGTTATTTCATCAACGTTTTGGAAGTATGCAAAAATGTTGTCATCTTATTTCATTCTGAGTTGCTCAAAGTTTTCTTTGTAGATTTGAAGCTTTGCTTCTTTGACATTCGAGTCACCTGCATATATATTCTAAAGCTTGTCCCATACATTTTTGGTGGTTTTACAACTGAACACCATATGATAAGCAGATTCAATAAGTCCATTGATAATAATATTCTTTTCTTTTGCATCATTTACCAAATTCTTCTTACCTTGTTCATCCACGGTTGGTGTAAAGCCATTTTGAACAGTCTCCCATACTTCATAACCTTGCGCCAAGAGATATACCTCCATTCTTCCTTTCCAGATTGCATAATTATTTTCATTGAATAGAGGTACATCATTCTTGGTATGCTCCATGATCTCCTTCCAGTTGTTAAACTGCTATTGAAGGAACCAAGCTCTAATACCAATTGTTGGAAAGTACTGGGGGGGAAGGGAGGGGGGTGAATCAACATTCCTTAGAAATTAGCACTTTTAAATCTTTTCAGAGCATTATTTAATCTTCAATTATCATTAATGTTTATGCAGTAACAACAGTGAATAAAATAACACAACATGCACAAAACGTTTAGGTGGAAAAAGCCCTCAAAAACCACCGAACACTTTTCTAATAATTCTTTAATCTTCAACTCAAATTGAAAATAAAGCTCCAACTTCCTAGAATCTAGAAAATAATTCTTCTCTAGCTCCCACTAGATGGACACTCCAACGCTCAAGATTCTTCATTAGTCAACTGAACAGATGCCCCAACACCCAATGAGCTACAACTCACCCTGGCACCACCCTACCACCCTGAATTTTTCATAGACTTGAACTTGTTGGTGACTCCATGCACCAACCTAGCACCACCATACCACCATATAGAAGAATAAAAGAAGAATGGACTCCTGTGCCAGGGAAAATGGTCCACTTTACAATGATATAGAATGATGTAGAAGAAGAAGACACACTAGACCATAACCCCAACTATGACTCAACCACCTAATGATGATCCCAGACCTCCTGAGACTGGCTCTTCAACTCTTGGAAGATAGACACTTGTACAACTTTTACAATGACTCTATACAATGATACTTTTATAATGATTGTATGTAGTGCTTCCCACTTGAAGACTTCATGTGGTGAACTTCTTGTTGTTGTTCTGCACCTTGATTGCTTCTCTTGTCATGCTACCCTTTCTCACTCTTCAGAACATTAGATTATGCATTGAGTATTCTCTTGATGAATATATAATACCTACAAAAAGTCTTCAAAGAAATACCCATGACATGATAATAGAAAAACTTACCTCATCTTGCAGAACAACGCTAAACAAACACAACAAATTAGAATACAAAGAAACTAACGCAATTAAGAGATGAACATGCATATACAAAATATACTTACCTGTAGCTTACCTTTGCTGCATCATTTTGCTGCACCTTGCTCTTTGTTGCCCTAGAAAGTCTGGTACTTTGCACCCCTTGACAACACTTGATGTAGTTTTCCTTGCCTTCTAGGAGCACGATATTTAATTTTATGTATCTATGCAACTTCAGATCCCCAACATGTGATATTTGGTCATATATAAGCCCTATAAGTCTTGTTTCCAATGCCATAGGATTGAGATGATTTGGACTCTTCAAGGAAAAGTTATGCCCAATCTCTCACAATGAACTAATTATGGACTAGTTTAGTACAGTGAACTTGTACGACATACCACGTGTCAATGTTTCCTCCTTAGCCTCTAAAATTGATATATAGAAAACTACACTCCATGCACTATTGCCACGTTTTACAGAATTTGAATCCTCTTTTCTAAGAGAGATTTATGATGATTTTCCCAAGGTCACTTATTTGAGATGAAATTCGGCAACTTGCAAAAACCATAACTTCCATAGATCATATATCCAAAAGTATAGCAAACCAAGATTTGAAATTTGGTCACGACATTCATCAGGATTGCAAATCCAATGGGTTTTCATTTTAGAATCTAAGACTTCACAGAAATGAAGTTATATAGGAAATGCCACAATCTCTTAATTTGGAGGATATATGAGATTTCCTTCTATAGAGTTGCGAGGTGATTCTATAGAGAATGTTGGAGGGATTTTAGGAGCTTAAAAAATTATTAATTATTTACTATTCAATGACCAAAACAAATTATGAGTACCATGCCACAACCCCATAGGGTTTTAGCCCACTAACTAGGGTTACTAACTTCAAACATGAATATCTCTTAAACCATGAAGAATTACTTGGTGTGTTATATATCAATGGAAACATCTCAACGAGTAGAATATATCTAGAAGATACTTGAATAAAAATAGAGAAGGTTTTCAATTAAAAATTCCCTTTCAAGATTAGGGTGGCCCCTGGTGTTGCTTGGGTTGACCTCAATGATAACCTCAGATCATCTTTAGCTCAACAGCTTTTTGAATAGTCGTTCAAAGTACTAACCAGCCTACAAGAAGAACCTACTGTGTAGGGGCTGGAAATGGAGGCACGGGATCTACAACAGCACCATGATGAGGTAAAAGGGATAACGCGCATTGTTTCCCTCACACAGGGACTCGTAAATTTGCAAGAGGCCAAGGCACTGAAGGAGATGGTAGATGCAGCTCAGCACAAAGAGGTAGTACTCAAGGCGTGCTTGAGGCCTTGGTCAGATGAGTCCTACTTGATCATGACCTCCATTGAAGGAAATTTGTCTAGTCTACAGGAGACTTAGGAGAAGCTGTAGGCTAACAGTGTAGGGCCAACAATAGAGCAGTTGGTTGAAGAAATAAATCAGGCTGCCGTGTAGTGCATTGCTGAGGTAGCAGTCGTACAGGTCGAGATGGGGGGTCATCATGCCAAGATCTTTGCACTCGCAGAGTGACTTGAGGGCGAGTCACCATGTTTGTGCTGGGGACCTATTGGGAACAAGTTCCCCCAAGAGCGAGTTTTGTGGCTAAAAGCCCATGTTTTGGGGCAGAAGGCTCAAATTTTGTAATAAAAATGTAAAGTCTCCACATTTTGTGGTCGCGGAGTGCGAAGAGGTCAAAGGGTTGTCTGCCCTTATTTTGTGAAGTATCATGTTAGATGTAAGGATATACCCATGGTCCACAGACCATGGGATTGTATAAAAAGGGAGTCTTAGAAGAGTCTAAGGAAGAGTAGTGGTAATGGAAGGAAGGATTTTGAGGTAAGAAGTTCTAAGTGTTTTTTATTCTTAGCGTAGGTAGAGGCTTTGCAGCTGAGTGCATAGAGGCCTAGGGTGGAAGTCCACAACTGAGTGCATGGACCCCTACAGTTGTTTGCATAAGGCGAATAGAGTATGTACTAAACTTGAGATATCAATAAAGAGAATTATTATGCAATCAAAGTGTATTTTGTCTCCATTTAATGCATCTCATTATATTATGTTCTGATTTGGGTTTACATTATAATGCTTATTTGATGTGCAAATGTATCTGATTATATCTGTTAATTGAACACAAGCAAGAATAAAGGATTATGCAAAGGTAACTATAAATGCATGGTTTATTAGGCAACCCCTAAGATAACTTGGGAACTTATACAGTAACTCAATCACAGACGCATGTAAGTGCCTGGACCTCGGGTTAGGGCTGCACGAAGATTAGTCAAGTGCCTTCATGGAGGTACCGAAGGACGGAAGAGAAGGAACATAGATAAGCCCTAAAGGCTTATCGATCTGCATTAAGGTAGGATTAAGAAGTATAGACTGAAATCACGACCATCTCAGGGTGCAGAAACTTGGTTCCTGCATCCCTCCATACTACTTAGGGTGAGACTTCGGTCTACGCTCCACGGGATGATGCCTAAAGGGCCAGTAGTGTAGGGATTTTCTTGGCTGACTAACGTTGAACCTCAGTCAGGGCCCATCAAGCCAAAAACCATTCACAAACAAATTATTGGAAAATTTTGGAGGTCAAGAAGCCTATTCTTTTATCGATGGGCTTTCAGGGTACCATCAGATCAAGATCGTATCGAAAGATTTGAGTAAGACCACTTTCATGACTAAATGGGACTATTTTTATTATACAATTGTGCCTTTTGGACTTAAAAATGCCCCTGCAATATTCTCTAGGATGGTAGCCATGACCTTCAAGGAATTTATTCTCAAGTTTTTAGAAGTTTACTTTGATAATTGGATAGGGTTGGGGTTAGTAGAAAGACAAGTTACCAGTCTTTGTCTCATTATGGATACTTGTTGAAATTATTAGATATCCCTTAATCTAAAGAAATGCATATTATGTGTGCCATATGGAGTACTATTGGGACATGTAGTTTGTAAGAAGGGGTTGATGGTAGACCCTACCAAAATTGCAGTGATTATTATTCTGGAGCCTCCAAAGAATGTTGGAACACATAGGGTATTATAGGAATTTTATCAAAGAATATGCACAGATTACTGCACTCATGGGAAAATTATTGAAAAAGGATGTGATGTTTTTCTAGGACAAGGAATGCCAGAAAATCTTGGATGTCTTCAAGGAAAATATGGTCATTGCACCCATTTTATTGTTCCCCGACTGGAAGAGGGAGTTCCATGTACATGTAGATGCATCCTGCATAGCACTAGGTGCTTTGCTAACCCAAGTAGGTGAAGGTGATATCGACCATCCGATAGAATTCTCAAGTATGAAGTTATTGAAGGTAGAAAACAATTATTCAACCACAAAGAATGAAGAATTAACAATGGTATATGTGCTCCAGACATTTAGGCACTATTTGTTGGGTAACCACTTCAAGATGTGCACAGACCGTTCTACTTTGAAGTATCTGGTCAACAAGCCTGCATTGGGGGGGAAGCTCTATAGATGGTTGCTACTCTTTCAAGAACATGACTTTGAAGTAATTGTGAAGTGAGGGTGACTAAATGCTAGGCCAGGTCATCTCTCATGGATTGAGAATGGTGATGAACCTACAAATCTGGAGGAAGGATTATCGAATGCGCAACTCTTTCTTGTGCGCATCACAGATGACTATTTCACAGACATCATCTAATTCTTATATATAGGTACAAATAGTGAAGGGTATACAACACAAAAAAAGTTCACCACGGTGGTTTGGGCTATAGATTTCTTTGTTATCGGTGTTGGTTTGTGTTATATTCTTTCCATGACTAGCCCACGTAGTTAACCAGGGGGTTAGAGGGGGGGTGGAGGCCCCCCTACGTTGTGCTGATTGCATAGTGGGGGCATCACAGGGGGTTTGAGGGGTGCAGGTAACCCCACTATATGGGATCTAGGGCAACACCCTCGAAAATTTTGGTTTTGGAACCCATGTTAGGTTGGGCAGACCCACTTATGGTTTTGTGCATGATTTTCGCACATGTTTTTTGGACACAATGGTTTTTGGTCCATGGTATTGGACGCGATGGTTTTTATTCCATGTTATTGGATGCTTGAGCATGTATAAATATGTATTATAACATCGAAAGGAACATAATGAAAAATCAAGCTGGTAGTCCCAATTTTGGGATCCAAGGGAAAATCTCTGTGTATATGTGTTTCATGTGTTATGCTCTCGCATTGTTTATTTTCTATGTTTTAGAATTCGTATGTAGCTAATTTCTATACAGGGTTAAAACCTACATTTGGTGATCTGAAAATGAAACTACTTGTATTTTCAGTTCAAGGTATTCATTTCCATAAAATTATATGTGCAAATTGTTTTACATGTCTTGCAATTGAAACAAAGTGGTTTTGGTAAATTTCTGAGTCTTATGTGTGAAGGAGTGTTATTTCATTTTACTATTTAGCATATTAAATCTAAAAAACATAGCAAGACAAAATCACATAATATAACACAGCAACTGATGAGGTAGTTCACCCCTTCTGGGCTACATCTGCCGGGTCCAAGGCCCCCAAATGGGCATGTCCTTGCTCTTATTAGATGCTCAAATTGGTTATATAGTGATAAGAAATCCTAAACAGGAAAAATAAGCTGTGGAAATGAGTTCAGAACACAGAAATTAGCAAATATTAGCTTTGGTTTCACCTCCAATGGTTAACCGTAGCCCAATACAGCTCCAACACTCCCTAGGCCCTAATGGCTCTCCAAGCTTCTCTGCTAAAAAAGTACCTGAAGATCAGTCTAGTGACTCTGCAACCTATGCCATTGGCTATGGAATGCTTAGAATGCCTGGAATCAAAAAAACTTTCGCTTGAAAAGGTTCTGTCTATTAAAAGTTATGACCAACTGAAGTTTTGTCCAAGTTGGCCTAAGGAAACTACATCAAACTTGGAGTAACTATAGTTAGCTTTGTTAGCTTTGGAAAAAGTGCCTAAAAAGGCAGATTACACTCTAGTTTTGTTCACGCAGTTTGGGTGGCATCAAGTGTTAAGGTTGGTAGTGGTCACATGGATCGACTACCCCATTGCCGGTGGAACTGTGGAGCCAACGGTTATGAAACCGTGGCATACAAATGTTATGCGAGACCACCACCGAGACATGTGAACATGCTAACTGTAAAGCTTAACCATTGACTTCAATGTTTATCCATCGGGTTTGACCTGTGGTTCCGAGCACTGGTCTTATGAATAGGGGGTTGGCTGTTAGGGGCTAGCCCCCTTTTCGCCCCAACCTTACCTTTAACAAACTTTATATATGCGATAAGACCATAGGATGTTAAGAACTAATGTTTGGGTGGCCTGGTTGGGCCTATGGGCTAGTGGCCACCTGACCCGGGGTCGATTCCTGCTAACACACAATAATTTTGCGACAATAAACCTACAGTCTTGGGGCCACATGGCGGCCTCCGAGCAGGCCATGTGGCATCCATTAATTGGCCACTGAAATCCACAGTATATCCATTGTGCAATCTAGAGTTGACAAATGTCAATATGTGATTGGATGAAGAAGGAATATTCTTCTTTTTAATATTTTTTTATTCAAAGTCAACCCAAGTCAAACTGGTCTTTTGCATTCAATTATGAATTTTCAAATTGAATAACTTTCACATACAATGTCAGATTTGAGTGTTGTTTGCGGTTATAGGATTATATTGATGAGGCCTATCTTGTCATTTTGGTTTCAACCAATTCTGAGAAATTCAAAATTTGAGCATGGTTTCCACTTAGGACATGATCACCTAATCACACCTCCCAAATGGGAAGCTTTTGGACCCCAAAAGCCTTCAAATACCTGTTAAGAAGGTGAGGGTACAACTCCCTCACCTTTTCCACCTCCATCCACTTTTCCTTACTTGGTTTGTTGCCTTTAAGACCAACCCGAACATAATCAACATTTCCGCTCCTCGAAGTGCATGTGCTTTTGTCAAGGACAGCATCCTCTTTCAGCTCATCCAAAAATTTTGGTGAGAAATTATCTATGGATGGCAGTTGAATGTCACTTTCATGATAAAAAATTAAAGGAGGTTCATACAAACGTAAATTTTCCACATTCACAATCGAATACATTTGCATATATGAAGGCAAATCTAGTTGAATAACATTATTTCCAACTTGTTTAAGGATCTTTAATGGACCATAATGAATAGGCTTCAACTTTTTACCTTCTCCTTGCATTCTTTCCTTACTAATATGCATCCATACCTCATCTCCTTCTTGAAACTTATGATCAACTCTATGTTTATCATGTCTCTCCTTGTACTTGCCTTGACTTTTTTCAATTTGTTCTTGAACTTGTTGATGTATGAGCTGAATTCCTTCAATGAACATGTGATCTTTGTCAATGTCACTATGCCCATCAATGGCAACATCCTTCTCAAGAATGAAATCTAAAGGTGACTTAGGCAAATACCCAAAACAAGCTTCAAAAGGTGAAGTATTTTTAGAAGAGTGCTTGGCCTGGTTGTAAGCATGTTGAATGTAATACAAGTGCTCATCCCAAAGCTTGGGATGCTTGCTACAATAACCTCTCAATAGGTGTAAAATGGTTCTATTCACTACCTCCGTTTGGCCATCTGTTTGCATATGGAAAGCAATACTCTTCTTCAACTTGGTGTCCATCATCTTCCATAGATTGGACCAAAAATTCCCAACAAATATGGAATCCTTGTCACTAACAATAGAAGTAGGAAAGCCATAATGAACCCATACATGTTGAAAATATAAATCGGTAGTTTGTTCAGCAGTTATAGTTTTCTTACATGGCATAAGAATACACATCTTGTTGAATCTATCAACTACTACATAAGGATAATCATGCTGCTTTCTAGATAATGGTAGACCTCCCACAAAATCCATACAAACACTTTCCCATGGTATAGAAGGTACTGGCAATGACATATATAATCCAAGTTTCCTATTTCTAGGCTCACTTGTAGCACATAATGAACAACCTCTAATGAAATATGAAACACTATCTACCATGCGAGGACAATAACAATACCTCTGTAAATGCGCCACCATTTTGCTTACCTCGAAATGTCCAGCAATAAGAGAAGAATGAGCTTCTCTCATGATACTTAGTCTCTCTCCCTATGGTATACATAACTTTCCCATATGAAACAGAAAATTATTATGCAAATGATAATCATTCTCCTCAACATGATTCCCTTCACTCAAGTTAGCATACACATCGTTAAAATCAACATCTGATGCATACTGTTCTATGTAGCTCTCATGTACAATAGAATCATTATTAACTAAATTAGTAGCACTAATAATAGGTCTAGAAAGCATATCGACAACTTTATTTAAAATAACTTTCTTGTACCTTATTACCAAGTGAAATTGTTGTAGGAATCCCATCCATCTGAAATGTCGTGACTGCTGCAATTTACTTTGCGACTGCAAGTACTGTAAAGGTTGATGGTCGGTATGAACAACTGTTTCTTTTCCCATCAAATAGTGTTTCCACTTTTTGACACTTTTTACCAACACATACAACTCCCTATCATATGTAGGATAACTCACAACAACACCATTAAATGCCTTAGAATGAAATGCGATAAGCTTACCATGTTGTAAGAGAACTGCACCCATGGCGTAATCACTAGCATTGGTTTGAATATCGAATGGCTGTCTCAAGTCTGGTAATGCAAGAAATGGAGCTGAAATTATCTTTTCTTTCAAAGACTCGAAAGCTTTCTGTTGCTTGCCTCCCCATTGGAAAGCATGCTTCATACATGTCACTGCATGCATAGGAGCTGCTACGGCAGAGAAGTTAGAAATAAACTTCCTCCAATACCGAGCTGCACCCAAAAAACTTCTTACCTCTGTAATGGATTTGGGAGTAGGCCAATTCACAATAGCTTCTACCTTAGAAGGATCAATTCTCAAATCACCTCCTCCTACTATGTGTCCCAAATAAACCATAGAAGTCTTTCTAAATTCACATTTTGACATTTTAAGAAATAACTAATTTTTCTTCAAAATATCAAGTACTTTCTTAACATGCATGACATGCTCTTCTCTAGTCTTGCTGAAAATTAAGATGTCATCTAAGTAGACAATAATGAAATCATCAAGAAAAGTACATAAGACATCATCCATTACCTGCATGAAAGTTGCAGGTGCATTTCATAAACCAAATGACATAACAAGCCACTCAAAGAGTCCTTGTTTGGTTTTAAAAGCTGTCTTCCAAAAGTCGCTTTCTTCCATTCTAACTTGATGATAACCACTACGTAAGTCTAACTTAGTGAAATTTTTAGCATCTTTCAGCTGATCTAACAAATCATCTATCCTTGGAAGTGGGTAATGATTCTTTACCGTTATTTTGTTCAATGCCCTGAAGTCCACACACATGTGCCAAGTTCCATCTTTCTCTGGAATCAACACTATCAGTGACCCACACAGTGAAGTGCTTGGTATTATGAAACCTTTGTCCAAACAAATCTTTAATTTGCTTCTTTATTTCAGCATTCTCCATGATAGAGATGCGGTACATGCCTATGTTAGGAAGAGGACAATCTGGATGTAAATGGATTTCATGTTGAATCTCCATTTTAGGAGGCAAACCTGTTGGTTCATGAAACATCTCATGATTTGCATCAACTACATCATATAAATCTGATTTAAGCTTTTAATCACAATTTTCAAATGACTCATGATTCACATCAACCTTAGGCTTGATCATAAGAAGTACAAAACTCTTACTTAAATTAACTAACCTTTTTACCTGTCCCGCATTTACCATCGCTATATTTTCCTTCTTGTGATGTGCTCTGACAATGTACTCCTTTCTATCTTTGAAAATATGATATTTATTTTCATGGTGATGGAAGATCTCTTTCCTATCAAATAAGTAAGGACTTCCTAAAACAATTCCTGATATATCAAGCGGTACTACATCAAGTTCAACTGTGTTGATAAAGTGTAGAGTAATTACAAAGCACAATATGCACTTTCTTGAGACTTGTAAGTTTGCATCCTTCCATATCTACCCAAGTGGATAAGGCTTTGGATGTGGAATGGTCTCAAGTTTAAGTTGTTTGACCAAGTCTTCTGATATGAGATTTTCTTGTGACCCATTGTCAAACATTGTGTCAATTTTTGTATGTTTTGAGACTACCCTCACATGGAACAATTCAATTCTTTCTTCCTCTTTTGGAGCTTGTACGTGACAGTTTGAAGTACTAGTGCTTGGCTTAGTTTTGGTTTCTTTTCCCTTCATACTCTTTAAACCCATGGATGCAATTTTGGTTTCGTCACCTGAATCATCACCTAAATCTTGTGGTGTAATTGTAGTAGTTGCAGTTTTCTTCTTTCCTTTGTTTTTGCTAAACTGATTTCCTTTTTCAGGATAAAGTTTCCAACAATTTTACTCTTCATGGCCTTCTCTTGAACA
This sequence comes from Pinus taeda, assembly GCA_000404065.3. Classification (NCBI taxonomy): domain Eukaryota; kingdom Viridiplantae; phylum Streptophyta; class Pinopsida; order Pinales; family Pinaceae; genus Pinus; species Pinus taeda. Next base: position 6,195 of record APFE031077220.1, on the reverse strand, counting down.
GTGTTTACATATCACTTTCTCACCCTCCTTTTTGGCAGATGTATTCTTTTTTCCTTTTCCCTTAAAGGTTTTCTCTTTGTTTTTCCCCTTAAAAGGCTTCTTTCTACCCTCATCAAAAGTGTTTTTCCCTCTAGCCTCTAAATTTGTAGCTTGTACACAAAATTTGTCTAGACTAGTAGGATTGAACATAAGGATAGTATGTTTAAGGTAGTTGTGCAAACCACCTATATATTTCAGCAAAGTGTCTTGACTTTGTAAGTCTACCCCTAATAAGAGTGCTCTTCTCCTAAACTCTTGGGTGTAGTCTTGAACATTTTTTCCCTTTAGTTGTCTAAAGTTTTGCCAGTTCATTATAGCCTTTTGTAAATGAGAAAGAGTACAAAATTGCTTCTTAATTTTGGAAATAAATTTAGCCCATGTTAAAGTAATCTTACCATGTTTCTTAGTTTCATCCATGGTCTTGGCTTCCCACCATACCAATGCTGCTCCATCCATTCTTAAAGAGGCTAACTGAATCTTGGTGTCGCCATCCTGTAAGTTCTGTATCCTTAAATAAACTTCCAACTATCTTATCCATTTTCAAGTTTCTCTACATTGAATTCACTGTTAAACATGGGTAATTCAAATTTAACATCTAGCTTTAAAAATGGACATTTTCTAGAAGATTTAAGCTGATGAGATTGATTTATTGAGGTAGAGGATGACGATGTAGAGGAAGAGGATAACGATGGAGATGGTGGATCACCATTTCCTCCATGTCCTTTCTTTGAATTATCATCACCTTTCTTTCCTCCTGAAGAACCCTCTCCTTCTTTCTGATGTTTAGACCCTTCTCCAACCAACCTATCATTCCTTTCCTGGTATAATATTCTTCCCATCTGAGTCATGTCCAAAAAATATTTTCTGAATACCCGTTCTTCTTCTTTTGGATCCATGTCTTCAAGAAATTCTCCTTCCCTTTCAGACATACTTGAAGCCTCTTCTAAGGCTATTGAGGGTGAATTAGAAGGTGGAGATAATGGCACCCTAGCCCTCCTTGGTTGAGGATTATCTTGTGCTCTAACCAATTGTCCTTTCCCTCTTTGAAGTTTAAGCCTAGTAAACATTAAAACTTGCAAAATAGTCAAAAATATATTTACACAAAACTAATACTCAAAACTTGAGCTTCAATACCAACTGATCAGAAAATGAAACTACTTGTATTTGCAGTTCAAGGTATTCATTTCCATAAAATTATATGTGGAAATTATTTTACATGTCTTACAATTGAAACAAAGTGTTTTTGGTAAATTTATGAGTCTTATGTGTGAAGGAGTGTTATTTCATTTTACTATTTAGCATATTAAAACTGAAAAACATAGCAAGATAAAATCACATAATATAACACAACAGCTGATGAGGCAGTTCACCCCTCCTGGGCTACATCTGTCGGGTCCAAGGCCCCTAAATGGGCATGTCCTTGCTCTTATTAGATGCTCAAATTGGTTATACAGTTATAAGAAAGCCTAAATAGGAAAAATGAGATGTGGAAATGAGTTCAGAACATAGAAAATAATAAAGATTAGCTTTGGTTTCACCTCCAATGGTTAACCATAGCCCAATACAGCTCCAACACTCCCTAGGCCTTGATGGCTCTCCAAGCTTCTTTGTTGAAGACATACCTGAATATCAGCTCTGTTGACTCTGCAACCTATACCATTGGCTCTGGAATGCTCAGAATACCCAAAATACAAAAAAAAAATCGCTCCAAAAGGTTCTGTCTACTGAAAGTTATGACCAACTGATGTTTTGTCCAAGTTGGCCTAAGGAAACTCCACGAAACTTGGAGTAACTACAAATAAGTTCGTTAACTTTGGAAAAAATTCCTAAAAGGGCAAACTTCACTCCAATTTTGTCTGTGTGGTTTGGGTGGCATTAAGTGTTAAGGTGGGTAGTGGTCACATGGACCGACTACTCCACCGCCAGCAGAACCATGGAGTCATCGGTTATGAAACCGTGGCATATAAATGTTATGCGAGACCACTGTCGATACATCTGAACATGCTAACTATAAAGCTTAACCGTTGAGTTCAATGTTTATCCGTTAGGTTTGGCCTGTGGTTCCAAGCCCTGGTCTTATGGATAAGGGCCTGGCCCCCTTTTCACCCCAACCTTACCTTTAAGAAACTTTATATATGCGATATGACCATACGCTATTAAGAACTGATATGTGGGTGGGCCGGTCAGGCCTATGGGTTGGCAGCCACCCGATCTGGGTCGATTCCTACCAACACACAATAATTTTTCCACAATAAACTTGCAGTCTTAGGGCCACGTGGCGGCCTCCGAGCAGGCCATGTGGCGTCCATTAATTGGCCACTGAAATCCATAGTATATCCACTGTGAAATCTAGAGTTGAAAAATGTTGATTTGTGATTGGATGAAGAAGGAATATTCTTTTTTTCAATATTTTTTTGTTTATTCAAAGTCAACCCAAGTCAAACTATACTTTTGCATGAAATTGTGAATTTTTAAACTTGAATAACTTTCAAATACAGTGTCAGATTTGAGTATCCTTTGCGGCTATAGGATCGTATCGATGAGGTCTATCATGTCATTTTGGTTTCAACCAATTCTAAGAAATTCAAAATTTGAGTATTTTTTCCACTTAGGACATGATCACCTGATCATTTGGTATCAACGCTGTTTTGGCTTCAAGGGGACACCTTTATTGCTGAGGCGTTTTGCTCAGGCCTATGGTAGACCCTATTCAGTGGGAGATCTACGAGATCAATTATAGTGGTGAAAGAAGATGGTGAGCAGTGGAAAGATAGAGATCGAGAAATTTTATGGTCAGAGTTTTGAGTTATGGAAACTCAAGACGGAGGATCTGTTGGAGGATAAAGATCAGTGGATTGCGATAGATCTGAGTACTAAACCAATGGGAGTGTTCGATGAAGAATGCAAGAAGTTGGATTGGAAGGCAAAGAGCACAATACGATTGTGTGTCTCATATTCAGTATTGCTGAATGTATTAGGGGAAGCTGCGATGAAGGCTTTGTGGGACAAGTTAGGGACTTTGTACCAATATAAGTCTCTAGTGAATAAATTGTTCCTGTGGAAAAAGCTATATAACCTGAGGATGAAAGATGGAGACTCGGTGACAGAGCATCTGAACGCATTTAATACTGTGGTAAGTCAATTATTATCTGTTGATATTAAAATTTGAGATGAAGATAAGTGCATCAGTTTGTTGTGTTCTCTACCAGATTTGTGGGATAGTCTGGTTATTGCAATAGGTAGCAATACAACTGCCTTACAGTTGTATGAAATAGTCTCATCCTTGCTGACAGAGGAGATGAGATGGAAAAATATGGAGAGCCAGAATGGTGATGCCTTGTCTGTATGAGGACGGTCCCAGAACAGAAAAAAAAATAAGTCATCGAGTGGGAGATCTAAATCTAGAGGGAGATCTAAGTCTCCAGGAAAACCTGTAAAGGTGGTGTGCTGGAAATGCAGAAAGGAAGGGTACTACAAAATGGACTATAAATCTAAAGCTCCTAACAAAGGAAAGGGATCTGATGATGCTCCTTCTGTAGAGGTGAAAACCACCTCAGATGAAGGTGGGTATGTGTACTTGGCTTCTTCAAGTACACATGTAGATCATGAGGCATGGTTGATTGACTCAGGTGCATCCTTTCACTTCACTCCCCATAGAGAGTGGTTTTGCGAGTATGAGAAATACAATGGTGGTGATGTCTTCTTAAGGTATGATAGGAAGGCTAGAATCGTTGGTCATGGAAAATTAAAGTTGAAGTTGCAAGGTGGAAGGGTTAGAACACTTCCAAGTGTTCTACATATTCTTGCATTGGCTAGAAATCTAATTTCTATAAGCAAGTTGGATGATGCAAGTGTAAAAATAGTGTTCGAGAAGGATACCTCCAAGATGGTTTGGGGAGCACTGGTATTGATGTGGGGATTTCAGATTAAAAATTTGTACAAGCTGCAAGGTAGCATGGTTGTTGATGGGTGCAACAGTTTTCTGGTTCTTAAAAGTGGAGAAGAAAATCTAGTGGTCTCTGGAGAGAAGACCATATTGTGGCATCAAAGGCTTGGACATATTGGAGAGAAGGGCCTTCAAATACTTCAAGGTAAAGGTATGGTAGAAGGTATGAGTAGTAGCTCTCTGGATTTTGATTTCTGTGAAAATTGTGTATATGGGAAATAGAATCGGGTGAGTTTCCCTTCTGGTGGTAAGAGGGCAAAACATATATTAGAGCTTGTGCATAGTGATGTGTTTGGACCTGTGAAGGTTCCATCACTGGGTAAGTCTATGTACTATGTATTATTTATAGATGACTTCTCAAGGAATACATGGATATATTTCCTTAAGAAGAAATCTAAAGTCTTTGACAGGTTTAAAGAATTCAAGGCTCTAGTGGAAAACTAGATAGAGAAGAAGATAAAGGTGCTGACGATAGATAATAGTGGAGAGTTTTGCAGTAAGGAATTTGAAGAATTTTGTAAGAAGTTTGGTATAGCACGATAGAAGACTACTCCATATACACCTCAGCAAAATGGAGTTGCAGAAAGAATGAACAAGACGTTGATGGAAACGGCAAGAAGCATGCTCAATGGTTCCGGGTTAGGACAAGAATTCTGGGCAGAGGCAGTGGATACTGCATGTTACTTGGTCAACAGGTCACCTTCACCAGCGTTGGAGGATAAGACTCCACAAGAAGTATGGACTGGTAAGAAACCCTCTCTTTCACATCTGAGGGTATTTGGATGTGATGCATATGTACATGTTCCAAAGGAGAAACGAACCAAGTTGGATAGAAAATATGAAAAGTGCATCTTTAATGGGTATAAGGATGGTTTAAACAGTTATAAGCTTTGGAACCCAGTAACAAGAAGGTTATGTACAGCCGAGATGTGGTGTTCAGAGAGGTGAAAGATGTTATTAAACATGAAGTCCAACCAAAGGAACCTAAAAAGATAGAGTTTGAACTAAAGGAGGAAGAATCAAACTCTACAGCAAAGGAGGAATCAGAAGAAGAAGAGCCACAAACTCCGGTTGTGAGAAGATCAGTTCGAGAAGGAAGGCAGCCATAAAGGTATAGTCCATCTGCTTTCTGTTCAAATTTTTCTTTATCTATTACTGATGATGATCCCAGAACTGTGAAGGAAGCAATAGATTTAGAGGATGGAAAACTATGGAAAGAGGCCACAGTTGATGAAATGGCATCTTTGCACAAAAATGAGGCTTGGGATCTGGTGGAGTTGCCCGTTGGAAGGAAAAAATGGGTGTTCAGGAAGAAGACAAATGTAGAAGGAAAGGTGGAGAAATACAAAGCTTGGTTGGTACCAAAAGGTTATTCCCAGGTGCCGAGAATTGATTTTGGTGATATTTTTTCTCCTATTGCCAAGATAACTTCTATTAGATTAATTTTATCTATTGCTGCTGCTTTTGATTTTGAGGTAGAACAGATGGATGTGAAGACAACATTTCTTCACGGGGATCTGGAAGAGGAAATCTACATGAAGCAATCTGAAGGCTTTGCGGTGAAGGGTAAGAAAGAATTGGTATGCAAGTTAAAGAAGTATCTGTATGGGTTAAAATAGTCACCAAGGATGTGGTATCAGAAATTTGATACATTTATATGGGGACTTAGCTTCACCAGAAGCAAAGTAGATCACTGTGTGTATTTTAAATTAATTGGTGACCATGTTATTTATTTGGTGTTGTATGCGGATGATATGTTGCTGGTTGGAAATGACAAAGAAATTATCCAGGATTTTAAGACCCAATTGTCCTCCAAATTCAACATGAAATATCTTGGTGCTCCAAACTATATGTTGGGCATGGAAATTAAAAGAGATTGGGCAAAGAGGAAGCTCTGGTTAAACCAGAGGAAGTATGTTAAGACAATATTGCAGAGATTTAATATGCAGGAAAGTAAACTGGTGAAGGTTCCTATTCCTATAGGTGTAAAGTTATCTGCTGAACAGTGTCTGAAGACACAAGAAGAGGAAGAGGACATGTCTCGTGTTCCATATGCAAGTGGAGTCTATAGCCTGATGTATGCAATGGTCTGTACTAGACCAGACATTACACATGCAGTGGGAGTATTGAGTAGGTTTATGTCAAAACTAGGAAAGGAGCATTGGACAACAGTGAAGCGGGTTTTCAGGTATTTGCATGGCACTAGTGAT
>APFE031077215.1:4555-48245 GCA_000404065.3 Pinus taeda | reverse complement strand
AAGGGACCTTGGGATGTGAATCCCAACGGTCACCACATGTACTATAAATATGTATCATTTGTGAATAAAAATTGAAATGCATGCTTTATCTTTCCTATCTTACTCGTTCACCATGTGTATTTAACAAGCTCCATTAAAACTCATTGATAACCTATCATTTAACACAATATAGAGAAATCCATAGAGAAACATAGTGGGGAACTTGAATGGGAAAACCAATTCTAATGGATTAACATTGTGTTTCAAAAATATATGGTTATAATGCTACTCATGACTCTTTGTCATTCTTCTCTCCTTGACCAAATTATCCTTTGAGAATGAAATTTCAATAAGATTAATAACTGCACCGCAACATAGTCCATACCTCTATCGTGAATTAATTGATTAAAACAATATGGGGTATGCATTTCGTCATTATTCTAGAATACTCCATTTTTATAATCATCTCTATGATATGTCATTATTTTTATCTCTGCACATGGTTCTCTCCATATCCACACTCCCCACAACAAAAGCCACTTAGGTACAACTCCATCCACAACTTCCTTCGCACCTCCGTACTCCACGCAACTTTCTTCTCCCCTTCGCACTCAGCGCATGTGGCCAAGCAACAACCTGTATTAGAACTATAACATTGCATTTCAGTTGAGGTATGAGAATGCACAGTGCATAGCCACCTCCGCAGAATGAAAACTACCTCTCAAAACATATAGCAAAGGTTGCAGCCGGTGGATATGATAGAGAGCAAAGCTTGCAGCTGGTGGATGTGATAGTGGAGTCTGTAATGGATATTAAAGAAATTGGAAAATAGATCAGGACTAAAACCAATAAGGGTTAGAAGTTTGTAGTTATATACATTGTATTAGAGTTGGAAAGTAAAACGTTGATGCGTTAAGCGTGTTTAAGTCACCATTGATTGATAAAGATCCACATTAGAAGCTCCCATGCCTTTGTTGGAATCCAACAACAGAAAGAATACACCTCTATGGTATGATTGGAAACAAGCTGAGGAGAATCGAACCCACTTTTGCACGCATACACGTCTCTGGTATGATGGGGAGAAAGGCAAGGAGAAGTGAACTCTCGTTTGCATACATACACGTCTCTTGTAGGATTGGAAGACAAGGAGGTTCCATTCATAAACATTATTTTTCAAACTCTGTACCTTAAGAAACTAGCCTTGGGATTTTTTAAAACAAAAACCAAAATAAATAAATAAACAAAAACTTTAAAAGCCAGTACATGAAAAAGAGCAAAAGGAAAGTCATAACGTAATCAAATGGATGTGTTGGATTTCATATGGCAACAAGAAAATCCAACATCAACTTTGTTGGAACTCACAATGGAGTTAACGGTGGCTAGAAGAGAGGATTGTTGTTAAAGAAAAAATGTTAAAATAAGCTAATTACTTTCTTATGAGTGGAATAAAGTTAGTGAAATTTTTGTTTAATCTCTTTTTTCTTTTCAATAAATTGGTATAGGAGCTTAGGAAGGATCACAAAATATGCGGAAAGGACTGTTGTTAAAGAAAAAAGAAAAGGGTTGTTTTTAAATACTTTGAAAAGGATTTTGAAAAAGTGTTTTTAATAAAAAGGAAATTCAGTTTATTCGAGAGGTTTTAAAAGAGAAACTTTAGGGATTTTATTCAAAAGATTTGAAAGAAATTTTTTGGGAGAAAGATAGCTTTCTCAAATTTCCAACCCTAGTTCCTATCATTTACAGGGAAGGATTATGATGTGTGGGCCATTAAGATGGCAACCATGTTGTAGGCTGATGATGTTTGAGATTATGTGTAGTTTGGGTTTTCAAAACCTCAAACTAAAAAAGAAGAACAAACTCTCACTAATGCAGAGAAGAAACAATGGAAGAAAGACAAAAAGAAGAATGCACAAGAATTGTAGTTTATCCAACAGGGTTTGGACCAAGCAGTGTTCCAAAAGATTATAATCACGTCTTCAGCAAAGATAGCATGGTATACTTTGGCAACAAACTATAAAGGTGTGACCAAAGTAAATATTGTTAAGTTGTAGAATACTAGGAGAGATTTTGAAAGTATGCAGATGAAGGAGACAAAGGACATCGATTATTTCATGAATCGGGTCATAACTATCATAAACCAGTTTAAGATTTATGGTGAAGAAATTAAAGATCCAACAATGGTTGAGAAGGTCCTCAGATCCTTGTCTACCAAATTTGATGTTGTCGTAGCAGTCATAGAAGAAGCCAAATATTTGGCATCATTGACAGTTGATGAGTTGATGGGATCACTTCTTTCACACAAGGTAAGGGTACACATAAATAATGGTTCCACTTTAGAGACTGCTTTCAAAAGTCAGGTTTCTATTCCACGAGACAGAGGTTGAGGTAGAAGTAGATCGAGAGGTAGAGGACGAGGCAGAAGATATGGTGGTCAGAGAGATGGTTGAGAAGAACATATAAATGAAAGTGGAAGTAATTGTAGAAACTTCAGCAATAATCAAAGATTTGACAAATTAAAGGTGAGATGTTCTTATTGCAATAAACTTGGTCACTATGCTCATGACTGTAGGAAGAAGATAGTTGATTAAGGGAACTAGAGAGCTAATGTCACTATAGAGAGTACTAACTCCACATTCCTAGCTTGTCATACCATGCAAGAACCTTTTGATAGTGTGTGCCTATTAGACAATTGTTGCAATAACCACATGACAAGCAAGAAGAATTTGGATCAATCTGTGAAAACAAAGTTAAAGATGGGGACTGTCAAGACTGTGGATGTAGATGAAAAAGGATTAGTCAACATTCTAACCAAGCAGGGGGAGTCGAAGAGAATCTCAAAAGTATATTATGTTCCTAGTCTCAAACATAATTTGATAAGTGTTGGTCAATTTGCATAGAAATGATATAGAGTTATCTTTCAATGGAAAGAATGTGTTATATATAACTAGCCAAGAAGAAAGAAGTTGATAGTGAAGGTGCATATGATGAGGAACAAAATCTTTCTTCTAATTATGAATTACAGTGATCGGTTAGTTCTTTTATAGTTACATGTTCTAACGATTATTGGCTATGGCACTTTTAGTTTGGACACTTGCACTTTTCTGGTTTAAGATTGTTGCAGCAAAAATAGAGGGTGAGAGGATTACCTCCAGTCAAAAACCTACTAGTACTTGTGAGTGTTACATCTTAGGAAAGCAACATTGTGAAAGTTTTCCAAAGGGAGTTGCATACCGAGAAAAACAACCTCTTGAGATAGTGCATACAGGCTTGTGTGGACCTATAAGGACACAGTTGCTTGGTGGAAGTAGCTACTTCATCACTTTCATTGATGACTATAGTAGAAATACTTGGGTTTAATTCTTGAAGCAGAAGTCTGAAACTTTTGCAAGATTTAAGGAGTTCAAAACCTTAGTAGAGAACCAAAGTGATTGACAGATCAAGGTATTGAGGTCAGATTGTGGTGGAGAATATGATTTAAAGGCATTCTATGATTACTGCAAACAACATGGAATCAAAAGACAATTTACAACCAAGTACACACCGCAACAGAATAGTGTAGTAGAGAGAAAGAAGGGGACAATTATGAACAATGCAAGCAACATGTTGAAAGGTAGAAACTTGTCTAATGAGTATTGGGAAGAAGCAGTTGCATGTCTATTTATGTGATCAATAGATCTCCTACAAAGAGTGTGATGAACAAAGTACCAGAAAAATCATGGTCAAGTATATATTGCAGTGTATCTCATCTCAGAGTATTTGGATGTGTAGCTTATGCACATGTGCCTAAAGAGCACAGAGGAAAATTGGATAATAAAAGCGAAAAACACATATTTACTAGTTATAGTGAGCAATACAAATCTTACAACTTGTATAGCCTTATCACCAAGAAGACCATAATTAGCAAAGATGTTGTGTTCATAGAACAAGATGCTATGGGGTAAAATTCACAGGATGAAAACTACCCTCAAAGGCCTTCCCGGGACCTTCAACAGATTGTAAGATTATCTGCAAAAGCTACCAGTTACACATATGTTCATCTATCAAGCATAAATCGACAGGGTATGGAAAGAGGATCACCTTTGGTTCCTTCTAGATTCACTTGGGGATCTCCGTGCGACAAGAATAACTCCTTCTAAGCTAGCTCCAAGGCAATTCTTGCAAAAAGGACAAGGCAAACCAATCACAACATATGCTTTTGAAAACAAATGTAAGAATCCATAACAAACATGTATAAATGTATAACTTAACTACTCAACTCGACAAGCATCAGAGTGAACAAATAAATGCACAATATCACTGACACTTTGGACTAGGGAACACAACTGCAATTCTATATTCAGAATGGCAGAGTGATTACAACAATCTGTTGTATCAGCCTTCCTTACCCTTCTTCCCCTCTCTCTCTCCTTCTTTTAGCTAGCTCCTTCAAGAATATGACAGCTCACAATAGCTCTATGGGCTATCCTTCCAAATGCTCTGATCCCTTTTGCAATGGCCCTCTTGTTGCTTATATAGCAATCGAATTAGGGCTGCCAAGCTCCATCTAGAGTTCATTAGGGCAAAAGCCATGAACCTGCCCTGTTTACAAGCTTTTTCCCATTTTCCTTCATTCTCAGAATAAAATTTCTCCAAATATCTTTATTTTTAGAGTTTCCTTGCTTTTCTTGCACAAATTTAGGGATTTAATATCTAGATATTTATGAGTAGATTCAATGGCATAACCTTTTGAACATCACTTAAGTTCACTAACGCTCCCCTTGGTCTAACCACAAGAGTTAGTAGGGTGACTAACACTCCTCTATGCTTGGTAACAAGCTTTATAAAGTAGGTTGTCAGTGTATAGAGAGTGTTAGTGTGGATTCTGGGCCTGCAGTTGTGGTCATTGCTTTAGTCATCTTGTCTTTCACCTCTGAGCTGATTAGGAGGTCAATTTGTTCTATAATAGATGCCCCCTAAAGTATGATATTAGAGGCAGAGATGATGGCTAAAATACTTTATGAAAAAATATTGTAATTTGCTGTCAAAATCTTTGTAGAGAGAGAGAGAAAAGTTTTGGGCAGCAAGGAAAACCTGATACAACAATGATACATATATATAAACTGCTAAAATCATGTCCTGAGTCGAGTATTCCCATGCTCAGTAGCTATGTCAGAGTAATTTTCTCCTCGGAGATATAACAATGTTGGCTGCCAATATGGCATAGGGCGGATCCAGTTTCATAATAGATCATCCTCAAATAGCTATCTCCAAAGAACAATATCGTAGCTTGGGAGAGGAAACAAAGCTGAATGATGTAAGCCTCTACCCAAGGTCTTGATTCTGCTTCACCGAACAACATAGATCGGTACATGTGACAATATGTGTTGACGTCGAACATGCACGAAATCATATGATTACCAGCCAATGATGGAGACTGCTAATAGATGCGAGGAAGGCCACCGATAATGGTGATGGTCTCCAAGATGCACAATGCAAGCTAACGAGTGTGAAAGATTTTTTGTCGCCGAGCACTCGTAGAATCACTTAACCAGGAGCCAATAATGAAAACCCATGATCAAACATAAGGTAACCTACCACTAATGTCTGCAAGCACCAAGGCACTGAATGTGTTTCTGGGTTATCTTTCTAGATAGAGTGTTGAAGTCGATAGGAAGAAACCTGTCAAAAGGTAGACAATGACGTGTCCTACATCAGTCGACCTGAAACCGAACAAGGATGATTTTGTTTTTTGAAGAATCTTTTGAGCTTTTGGGTCTAAACAATGGAGGGCATGATGAAAGGATATGTAGGATCAGTTGATAGAGGAAACAAATCGGAACCCTTGAACAATAGAAGGCATGACAATGGTTTTAACCAGATAACACCATACTCATGAACACTACAGAGTGTTTTAAGATATAGAGATGCAATTACATCAGGGTATATAGGCTAAAAACTCATAGGTTGGTAGGGTTCATACTGAGAGGCTATCAAAAATGATGGTTTATCTGAGGGAGTGCCATGTTCAAGGGAACAAATGCTGCCAAACCATGCTTTCAAATACAAGATATAGTTGTATTGTCCAATTTTCCTCATCTAATCTTTTAATGAGTTTAGGTGGGTAAACTCATTGATCTTTTCATGTTTAAAGAGTCTGAAAATGATCGCAAAAAAGAATGACTCTGTGCCCTATCTGATTAGTTTAATGAGTCCAGATAGGAAAACTCATCGATTTTTTCATCTTTTAAGAGTATGAAAAGTATTGTAAACAAAATAACTATATATCTTGTCTGTGTATTTAAAGAGTCCAGACTAGACAACTCGGTGGTCTTTTCATATTTAGAGAGTCTGAAAAGATCGTAAAGAAAGACTCCATGGTGGTCCCTTTATCATAGTTGTTAACCGAGGGCGACAAAAGTTTAATAGTATACCCAGATCAGTTACTTTTCCATATTTTAATCTATTGAACCCAGATAAAGAGAAACCTTTTTCCAATAGATGTCAACCTCATTTTGTTACAAGTATGAGGCGACAGACTAAACTCATGTTTTGTTGTGACACTTTAATGAGCTCAGTAACAAAAACTCGGGATTTTTCATTTTTTAATGAGCAAGAAAAAGTACCTGAAAGAATGCTCGGGTCATCTTTAGCATGTTTAACGAGCAGCAAGACACAGCTCGGGATTTTTTCAGTTTAAAGAGCGAGAAAAAAGTTCCTAAAAAGGATGCTCCATTGGTATTTTTCAGTTTATGAGCTGGAACAAGATCAAAAAAGAGGTGCTCAGAGCATCATTTGCATATATTTAACAAGTGCAAATGATCAAAAACTCGGGGATGTTTATATTGTTTAAAGAGCGATAAAATATCCCTAAAAGTGATTTATTGATTGTGGTATGGATGTTTAACAAGCCCTACTACAAAAACTCGGAGATGTTTATATTTTTTAAAGAGCAATAAAATGTCTCCAAAAGTTCTCTGCCATTGTTTGATAGATTTTAATGAGCTTAATGATGAAAACTTGGGGAGGTTTGTATTTTTTAAAGAGCAATAAAATATCCCTAATAGTGCTCTATTATCTTCGTTGTAGTAGTTTAACGAGCCCAATGAAGGAGACTCGAGGTTTTTTGGATTAACGAGCAAGAAAACTACCATAAAAAGAATGCTCGATCTTTCTCGATCTCATGCTTGACATTAGAAGGGTCTATGCCATGCAATTCGTCATAAGACCAAGGAAAAACATCGCGGAAGTCCCTACACTGCTAGGTGAAGCTCACAACTTCCTCAGGATTGTGATTGGCTCCACTCTGTATGTTTTTCACAATGCTTGCATGACAGAAATATTGGGGAGAAATGTTTGTGAAATATTGCCCCTGTTTCCTTCCAAGTCCAAAAGTTGGATAGTCATATATGGTGAGGAAATGATTTCATGTGCATCAGGTGTCAGGATTTGAAGAGGCATCATGTTTGAATCATATATCAAAACATGATGGTGGGAATCCTCCCAAGGTCGCTCATCTAACCTCATGATCTCTCTAATAGCTTCGTCCATCGATAGGACTTGATTGAGTGGATCGAAAGAAAGAGCAGTTATTGGAGGGGTAGTGGTACCGTTGGCCAAAACCAAAGTGACCAGAGATTCAAATGCAATTTGAATGGCTTCGCAGGCCAATTCAGCTGGTGACAGTGACATTTATTCTCTGTAAGTGTCAATCTCTGAAGGAGCTGGTAGGATCCATGGATTGGTCTATTCATAAGGAATAGATGAAATCATATTGACCATCTGTGAAACCTTCGGTAGTTGAAGAGGAAAACAACCCATAAGGGAATAAGCCTTTAGTAGACTGGTACCTAAACTGGCATAACTATCAGTTCCTCCTCCTACTAGGGGTACATAGCCACTTGGTAATGGTGAATAATTAGGGGTGCATAAAGAGAATTGATCTATTGTAACAACCTTTCCATCTAATGGAAATTGGACGATGCGAAAGATAGTAGATATGACAGCCGTCATGGCATATGTCCAACTATGACCCAACAAGAGATTATAGTCGAGTTTTTTGTCTACGACTTCTACGTCCACCATTATGGTTTTCCCAGCCAAAGTGATGGGAAAACTGGCTAGGTATCCTTTTGGGATAAAGGTGTGATCGTTGAAAGCTTTAAGGGAGTTCGACGATGGGGCTAGGGTTGGGGAACCCAGGGCGAGCCAAGATGAAGCCGACATGACACAGGTTGAAGCACCTTCGTCGATGACAGTTCTATGTATACCTTTACCTTTCGAAGTTATATGCACCTGGAATGCAAGCTGGTGAGAAAGGGGAGGATTAAACTTGTCCATGTCGAAAATAGCAAGCATGGAATTCGTAGGGTCAATACCTTCGATAGCCAAAAGCAAAGCTTTCCGTTGGCTGGGGCATGTTTGAAATACTTTGAGCGTAGACATAGCTGATGATGCTTGTGCCAAATCCTCTACGATATTGTAGTGTTGGGCGGCACGTGCAGATGTATTGTGCATTGTGTGTCGAAGTGCCCCTTTGAGGGGCCGAATTACAAAGTCCTCAACCGGCCTTTTGATATGCAGATTGTTGGCTGGCGATGGGTTTTGATCTGAGGATGGTTTTTCTACTAGAGCGACAAGAGCTCCATAAGATTTGGCTCTAGTGGTGAGATCTACCGTTCCAAATGTGTAAATGGTAGAAGATCCTTCTCCAGTTAAAAGATGTTGTGAACCATCATTTCCCCCTAGTGTGGGTTGTTGTTGGTTTCCAATAAGATTTTTTTGCTGCTGAGTGGAAAAAGGATTCCTAAGGACAGTGGGGGTCTTACCAGTATCCCTTTTGGCAAGGCACTCTGTGCATTCTTGAAGACACAGACAATGCCAGGTTTTGTGGTCTTCAACACAGAGTTTGCAAGGAAATCTAGCAGGTGTGTCCTTTTCATTAGCAGTAGGCGCAACAACATTTTGTTTTGGGTTGGGCTACTTTATTGACTACTCCTCAGAAGGAGCGGTCTTTTTCTTTTTCTTACCACTAGATTTCTGTGTAGACTGCACAGAGTTTATCATAGTGGTAGGAAGAGCAGTTGATTTGGTGGTAGCAGAAGCATCGAGGTTACCAGGAGCATTGGGGATTATGTCGTAAAGAGTGCCAGACTGTGAACATATCAAATCTAAGTGCTGGGCACGACCTATGGATTGGTCTTCTATGACTGCACCACCTAGAGCAACATCTCTAGTGATTTGCAGAAGTAACGACCTGCAGAACCAGTTCGTTAAGAGAAAGTCTAGGGGGGGAGCTTTGACTAACCTCCACCTACGTATCCATTCATGCATATGATCAGAGATGTGGGTAGCGGTATCCTGACGAAATGAAGTGAGGAGCTCTGTCCCAGTCTCATAGCAGATAGGTAGCCAAAAGTGCTTTAGGAATTCCATCGCTAAATTATCGAAGGTATTTACTAACGTGCGTGGTAACTCAATATACCACTTTGTTGCATTTCTAGTATGGGTGTGGGGAAAAAGACGTAACCGGACACTATCATCCACCATGGAGTTAGAAACACTCCAAAGATGGTAGGTGGTAATATGGGTGCCTGGATCCTCCCCTTGTTTTTCGTAAAAATTTGGAATGTCCGTCGGTATTTTATGCGGGATCGGCAACCATTGTAAGTTGTGGTAGATGGGCTCATTTTTCAACTTGTATAAGTCGCAAATATCCAATGTTGCCAACAAAGGAAAATTGTTGGGTGCCCTCGACTTGGACCGTGGTGATGACGGATGACTTGAGGAGCTCTGTGCTCCTCTCATCATTTGGTTCCCCATGGTGTACATGGGCTACGTGTTGTAGCAGTTGCTTTGCAGTATAATGTTGTAGATTGGATTTCCATGAGTATTTTGATACTAGGGTATGAAGTTTCCCCCAGTATAAGTGGTGCCCCCTTGACTCATCTGATCTTGTGAGTAGGGTGCCCCCATGGATTGGTTGGGAATCCCTTGTGGATTCCCAACTGACACAGAACTAACCATATGGCTTTGATTGATAGAGGGAACACTCATGTCAATCAGTGACTATCCAAGCATGCCTGAGAACAGTGGGGGAACTGTGACATTCCCTACCGGTATGTGCATATTGGGAGCCACCCTAGATATTTGAATTTGGGGGTGGAACTATACATTGGCGGCTGAACTTGGTGTTGGTAAACTGGAACCGTGCCCATAGTGCTGCATTGAGTGTTATATGGAGCACTATATGTGGCACTAGTCTAAGGTATGCTTTGTGGCACCCTAGGAGTGGAACCTAACCTCTGTTGGGTTCCACTTATAGAGGGTGTTATGTGAGTTGCAGTACATGGGATGAAAGGGATAGCGGGATTCCACATTACTGGTGTTGTAATGACCGTCGACTGGGGAAGTGGTAGAGGACCAATAGTGTCTCTATAATTCCATAACCCTTAAGGTGTCGACTGGATAGATGGGAAAGTTCCACCTACTGAAGAAGGAAGTACAGGTATTGCGGGAGTAACGATAGGTTCCAACAGATATGTAAGTGGAGTGTTAAAATGAGGAATAAATCCTTCCATAGAGAAATTCTCCAGCAAACTAGAGTCGTCGGTCGTCCACACAGATCCTGTGTGTGATTTAGGAGACTGATTCCTCGAAGATGAGGAATCCGAGTCAATGGAACTTGGCGGATCCTCCACAATGAGTGGAGGAAGTCCTAACAATCACTTGGATTGACGATGAGGGCCACATGTAGCCACAATGACTATTAATTTTTATCAAGTAGATTTTAATGTGATATTCTTCAAAGTCTCACAAATGATAGCACTCAGGTACCTAAAAGGAAAAAATACACTAAATATGTTAATCAACAAACAAAGGGAAAAATACCTTGTCTGATAAGCACCGATTACTAGAGATGAAACCCAGTCTCTCAATGAATAATAGAGAAGGATAGCGAAATGTACAGTTACGGTTACTTTTGAGCTTTGCCTGAACCTCAAATTGAGGGGTCAAGTACACTCGTGAAGATGAGCACCCTCCCAAAAACTAAAGACAAAGTATGATCCAGGTGGACATTGGTGGCCACCTGCCAAGTCCACTCGGAGCCCCACCATTGTTTCTCTTAGCATTTTCAGTTTCCTTAATTGTAGCACAACTTACTATTTTTAGCAATTTTTTCGGGTCTTGAACTTCTGGAGCCATTTTGAGGCCCTAAACGACATTTTTTGGAAAACCTGGGAGCAACATGGGTCTATGGACCCATGTTGCTTTTCCCAAAGTTGTAGTTCTCAGATAGATCTTTCCAACGAGATATTCTGCGCGTCAAACAGAGATCATATACCAAAGTTATGGCCCCAAGAAGTTGATGTACCAATTTACCCAAACGGGGCCCACAGTTTGGTGTTTCATCTTCTAGGGTTAGGTTTTTGGATGTTTAGGGCTTTCCATTGTTTCTCAACAATAAATAGGCCTTCGAGCCTCATTGTAAGATAGTTCAAAGGCATGTAGCTACCACATCTCTTCTCAGAGATAAGCTACCATTGCCCTAGCTGGTTTATTTCCAATACTGTTTGTAAGCATATTTCAGTATTTGACATTAATGAAATGAAGTATTATTTCCGCTACATATCTGTGTTTATGGTTATCTCTGTAATTTGTTTCATTCATGTTTAAATCTGGATCAATGGTATGGAAGCAGTCTGCTTTTTCTCTATTTTTCTTTGAATGTCCCCAACGAGGTCAGGATATAAGGAGTTACGGCTTGAATTGGTCAAACCTTTGCAAGAGCAGCCTTGCAAATCCTGATTGCCTCCCATGGCGGATGAGAAGAAAGACGAGGGGGTAGGAGATCATATCAAAATCTTACTCGAAGAAGCCCTCGAGCGACAAAGGAATGCCATGATGGATAGCTTTGCCCAGATCCTTAAACAACTACCCAGAAACGACGCATCAACTTCTAGCAGCTACTCTGGAAACACCACACCCTTTAAGGTACAAGTTAATTTTGAAATCCCCATATTTGAGGGTCAGATAGATGCAAATGTCATAGATAAATGGTTAAATTTGCTAGAGGGTTATTTTTATGTTCATGAATTTTCGAGTCAGGAAAATATTGTTTTCGCTCTTCTCAAAGTAGCCCCCCATGTCAAGGACTAGTGGAAAGCCTACTACAAGCAAAAGGATGAAAATACCGGCTCTATTTTCAACCGCACCCACCTCGAATTCATTCCAAGATGCCATTAAGGAGCAGTACTACCCTATCGGAAGCTATGAGGATCAATACATAAAGTGGACCACACTGCGGCAGGGAAGGGACCAAGATGTGCTAGAGTTTACTAATCTTTTCCATACCCTTCGCAAAAAGTTGGGTATCAAGGATTTGGAGCAACATTTGATATTAAAATACCATGGCTACCTACATAAGTACACCTAGGAAGAAATAGAATTCCTGAACATCTCCTCGCTCGGCACAACATACTGATATGCTATCAAGGCTGAGAAAAAGTTTAAACAGAAGAAGCGAGACTTTGGATCTATGAATCCAAAGCAAGGGAAACGTGTCCCTAAACCACAGAACAAAGGACAAAGCCAAGGTGGGGTAGCCCAAGACAACCTGCCAAAGCTACAAGAAAAGAATAGCATCGCAAAGCCGAAAAAGGACACGGGAAAATGGTGTGAGTTCCATAAGAGCTTCACTCACAACACAAGTGAGTGTCGGGCCAAGCAGTCACTGGTGGCTAAGTTAAAGGTTTTAGAATCAGATGCATGTTCTGACTCAGAGTCAAAACCCGACAAGGGAAATGACAAGGGAAGAAAATTATTGATGCGGAGCACAATGCCACTATTGCCACCACAAAGATACAGAAGGAGGAACCTGAAGATCCAGAGGAGGAGGAGCGTCTCTTCCACTCCCAGATCTGGGTAAAGGGCTCCACGCTATAGTTCATAGTCGATAGTGGGAGCTAAAAGAAACTCATTTCGGTAGAGGTCGTGAAGTGGTTAGGCCTACCGACCACAACACATCCATAACCATACACCATTGGGTGGCTTCACTAAGGATGGGATCTTCTTGTGAGCTAGAAATGTTTCCTTCCATACAACATCAAGCCCTTCACGGATGAGGTATTGTGTGACATTGCTCCCCTTGAAGTTTGTGATGTATTATTAGGACAACCATACTCGTGGAAGCGACATGCTATGTATGAATCATGACCCTGTGTTGTTATTGTTACATTGGGAAATAAGTTGTACAGGATACCAGAGGTAGCACCGCCTACCGCCATCTCTTTGGTTACTGCAAAACAATGCAGTAAGCTCATTTCCAAAATTGAGAAATTTATTTTCTTGATGATATGCCCTCAAGGAAAGAAGAAGACGATGGCCACGACCTCCAAATGGGGCCCCTCCACACGACAACTATAGATGGACAAGGTCGTGGAGGAGTACGAGGACATCTTCACCTCCCCCGCAGGGGTTCCTCTACACTGTCAAGTCAAGCACTCCATCAATCTGACCCCAAGTGCACCACTACCCAATGGACCAATCTATCGGCACTCCGTTCTAGAGAACAATGAAATCAAGAAGCAGATTTAGGAGCTTCTACAGAAAGGTCACATCCGTCTGAGTTCATCACCTTGTGGGAGCCCGATTGTGTTGGTACAAAAGAAGGATAGGACTTGGAGACTCTGTATTGACTATCAGGCATTGAACAAGATCACTGTCCATAATAGGTACCCGATCTCGCGGATTGATGACCTCCTGGACCAAATAAAGGGGGAAAAATATTTCAGTAAGATCGATCTGAAGTCAGGATATCACTAGGTACCAATCGAACCCTCTGATGTGTGGAAGACTACCTTCAAAGCCAAGGAGGGCCTTTTCGAATGGTTGGTTATGCCTTTCGGATTGACGAATGCTGCTGCAACCTTCATGAGGCTAATGGATGACATCTTGCGGCCGTTCACCAACTCATTTGTAGTGGTATACTCAGATGACATTTTGATCTTTAGCCAAAGTTGGGAAGAGCACCTCCGCCACATCCGACAGGTTCTCCAAACACTGCGGCAACACAAGCTATGTGCCAATTTGGAGAAATGTACTTTTGGCATGACCCAGGTTTAGTATCTGGGATACATTATTGATGAATAGGGGGTGAATGTGGATCCAGCTAGGATCCAAGTCATTTAGGATTGGCCATCTCCAACCACTCTGACAGAGCTCTGTAGCTTTCTAGGTCTTTCCAACTTCTACCGCACGTTTGTGTTGGGGTCTTCTCATATCACTTGGCCCTTGAGTGAAGTCACCAAGGGAGGAGCGAAAGAAAAATTATTTTGGTCTAAATCTCAACAAAAGGCATTCACAGAGTTGAAAGATCGCCTCTGCACGACACCAGTGCTCGTGTTACCAGATTTGCAACAACCATTTGAGGTCGAGACAGATGCCTCTGACTATGCTATTGGAGTAGTCCTTACTCAACACAGGCATCCAGTGGCATATCACAGTGAGACACTTTCAGACAGAGTCTGGAAGTATCCCACTTATGACAAAGAGATGTATTCCATTGTGCAGGCCTACCGATAATGGAAGCATTACATTTTGGGGAAGGAAACGGTCATCCACACAAACCACCGACCTTTGCAGTTCATACAGAACGAAGGGAAATTGCAAAACGATCGCCATCAAAAGTGGTCTACATACCTGCAATAGTTCCATTTCAATATCAAGTATAAGAAGGGCAACACCAATAATGTTGTAGACTGCCTCAGTTGACCACCGATCATGACGTTGACCACTGCGCTCAACTCTTATGGGCACAAGACTTTTGATTGGCCACTTCTATACAAAAGCAACCCAGAATTTGACCACACATACCAGACACTCCTGGAGGGTCGGCATGTTCCAGATTTTCACCTTTGGGATGCCTTGTTATGCCACCTAGGTCACCTTTGTGTTCCTTCAAGTGAGCATGCCAAGATGATTTGGGAAGCACGCTACAGTCGGGCTGCTAGGTATTTCAGGGGCGAGAAAATAGTGGTAGTACTGCAAAAGTATTTCTATTGGCCAAATCTTCGACAAGATGTTGGGAAGCACATCAGATCATGTATTGCCTATGTCATTGCCAAACCGACCATCAAGAGGCAAGGGCTCTATACCTGACTGCCTAACCCTAGTCGACCTTGGGAATCCATCTCCATGGATTACATGCCAGGCCTTCCTTCCACTAAGCATGGAAATTATTGTGTTTTTGTAGTCGTCAACAGGTTCTCAAACATGGCCATTATGGTGGTTTGTAAGAAGAATATCACAGCAGAAGCCACTGCTAAACTCTTCTTTGAACGAGTGTGGGTGCACTTTGGGATCCCACAGTCTATCATCTCAGATTGAGATAGTCAGTTCCTCAATACAATTTGGTCTAGTCTCTGGTCAATGCTAGACACCAAACTCACTAAGTCCACAACCTTCCATCCTCAAACTGATGGCCAGATAGAGGTTGTTAACAGGATGATTGAACACATTTTGTGCATGTACAACTCAAAGCATCCACACACATGGGACGAGAGCCTCCCTTATGTTCAGCATAGCTACAACCGAGATCTTCATAGCTCAACTGGCCACAACCCTTTTCAGGTGGGCTTGGGATTCCAACCACTATGCCCCATTGATGTGGCCATGCCACTTGCATCTACTCACATAGATTCAGCTCATGTCCAGTCTAAAACAGACAAGGAAACAACTTCATTGAGCACATCCAACATATTTGCCAGCAGAATATCCAAATGTATTCAGTTTTCGAAGTAGGCCAACTCCTTCACTAGGGCAAGTGTCTCACCACAGACCAAGTTTAGCAGAAGTTTCCTCATCTCATGGAGGAACTCAACGCAATGGGCACCATTGCTTCCTAAGGGGGAAGGAATGATCCAGGTGGACATTGGTGGCCACCTGCCAAGTCCACTTGGACCCCCACCATTGTTTCTCTCAGCATTTTCAGTTTCCTTAATTGTAGCACAACTTACTATTTTTAGTAGTTTTTTTGGGTCCTGAACTTCCGGAGCCATTTTGAGGCCCTAAACGACGTTTTTTGGGAAAAATTGGAGCAATATGTCTCCATGGACCAATGTTTCTCTTCCCAAAGTTGTAGTTCTCAGATAGATCTTTCTAACAAGATATTATGCACGTCAAACAAAGATCATACTCCAAAGTTACGACCCCAGGAAGTTGATGTACCAATTTACCCAAACAGGGCCCATAGTTTGGCGTTTCATCTTCTAGGGTTAGGTTTTTGGATGTTTAGGGTTTTCTATTATTTCTCAATAATAATTAGGCCTTCGAACCTCATTGTAAGACAGTTCAGAGGCATGTACCTGCCACATCTCTTCTCAGAGATAAGCTACCATCGCTCTAGCTGGTTTATTTCCATTACTGTTTGTAAGCATATTTCAGTATTTTACATTAATGAAATGAAGTATTATTTTCGCTGCATATCTGTGTTTATGGTTATCTCTGTAATTTTTTGCATTCATGTTTAAATCTGGATCAAAGTAGATCTGTCCATTTTAGGTACCAGGACAACCCGTCCTAGTCACCTTGTTTAAGTACCTAGAAGGTTTGACCACTAGAGATACCTCAAATCACAGACATTACTAGGGGGGACATAGTCGTAAACAACACACTGTGTGGGTAGGATACTTGAGTCCCCGACTCAGTTCAAGAATCCCTGAAGGGACCCCCAATATATAAAATTCCCAAAGGAGTTATAAGAGAAGGCAGGCTACCTTCAATTACGGTCTGATGTTGTCTCGTATTTCGCTCCATTGTGAGTGGAGTGGTCCTGGTAATATAAGTGTAGAAGGATTTTTCACTCGTTAATGACACTATTTTTGGTTTTCAACCTTGTGTAGTTCAGTCACATGCTTATCCCAAGGTCCTAATCTAGCTAATGTTGGTTTGCTCAAAAAAGAGTAATTGATTGATTTTAATGTAAATTTTAGTGTACTTTCTTATTTTCCTTCGGTAGGGGTATTGACATATGAATATGGTGAGATTCTCGACTCAATAAACCATGCAGAGCAATGCGTTGAAAAAAAAATTAATTTCTTATGCAAACAAGTCTTATTCTACACATGTATCATTTCACATATTCATGGATTCGTCAGTGCATCTAAAGCCATTCAACACTTGCATAACCAAAATTTTGTTTTCTCAATATTCCCTAACAACTACTGAAAACTAAAATGAAGTAGCATACAACTATTTCAACAGAAGGAGATATACAATTTATCAACTTTTCTTTAAAAAAAAATGTATTTTAAGAGAGAAAAACTAAAACATTTTCTTAAAAATAAATTTTCAAGACACCAAATTTGTTAACATGATACTATTGTAGACCTTACTTTAGCCCCTAAGACAAGTTTCCCCCCCTTTTGGTACACAAAATCTTCTGAAAAACATGGAAATGGGAGACTAACGCTTTGTTTCTTTGTAAACAGAGAGTTAGTTTGGCCATTAACGCTCCCTGTGCACAGTCAAAGAGCTTTATAAAGCTTTGTGTAGACTAGAAACCTACGGTAGTGAGGGAAATAGCTCAAAAATAGGGCTTTTAGGATCAATTTCTGAGGAGAATGCAACTTTCCAGGATGCAACAAGATAGATGGTGGATCAGAAAAGGATTTGAAGAAGCGGGAAGCTCATAGAAGAAAGAGAAGATATGAGAGGAGTCTCGGTAACTAGGAACTAGATGTATAGTCCCCAGTGGAGTCGTCAATTCTACTATGGGGCAAAATGCACGAGATGAAAACTACCCTCAAAGGCCTTTCTAGGACCTTCGACAAACTGTAAGATTATCTACAAAAGCTACCAGTTACACACATGTTCATTTATCAAACATAAATCGACAGGGTATGGAAAGAGGATCACCTTTGGTTCCTTCTAGATTCACTTGGGGAGCTCCGTGCGGCAAGAAGAACTACTTCTAAACCAGCTCCAAGACAATTCCTGCACAAAGGACAAGGCAAACCAATCGCAACATATGCTTTTGAAAACAAATGTAAGAATCCATAACAAACATGTATAAATGTATAACTTAACTACTCAACTTGACAAGCATCAAAATGAACAAATAAATGCACACACCGACACTTTGGAGTAGGGAACACAACTACAATTCTATATTTAGAATGGAAGAGTGATTACAACAATCCATTGTATCAACCTTCCTTACCCCTTCTTCCTCTCTCTCTCTCCTTTTTTCAGCTAGCTCCTTCAAGAATATGACAGTTCACAACAACTCTATGGGTTATCCTTCCAAATGCTCTGATCCCTTTTGCAATGGCCCTTTCGTTGCTTATATAGCAATCAAATTAGGGCTGCCAAGCTCCATCTAGAGCTCATTAGGGAAAAAACCATGAACCTACCCTATTTACAAGATTTTTCCCATTTTCCTTCATTCTCAGAATAGAATTTCTCCAAATATCTTGATTTTTGGAGTTTCCTTGCTTTTCTTGCACAAATTTGGGGATTTAATATCTAGATATTTATGAGCAGATTCATTTTCATAACCTTTTGAACATCACTTAAGTTCACTAATGCTCCCCCTGGTCTAACCACAAGAGTTAGCAGGGTGACTAACGCTCCTTTATGCTTGGTAAAAAGCTTTATAAAGCAGGTTGTCAATGTATAGAGAGCGTTAGTGTGGATTCTGGGCCTGCAATTGTGGTCATTGGTTCAGTCATCTTGTCTTTCACCTCTAAGTTGATTAGGAGGTCAATTTGTCCTATAACACAAGGGTCGTGGAATGGTAGTATAGACAAAACAGTTGGTGCACAAGTGTCATTGATGGAATAAGATGACGTAGCAGAAAAGGAGAAACAAGAATCACAAGTGAAGACACCAAACAAAGACACACCAACAAGGACTCCAAGGTTTTCTGAGCATCATGGGTCTTCAAGCAGATCAATAGATCAAGGTTCTCCTAACAATCAATCAGGTGATGAATCAAGCAATGGTAAGAGAAAGATGAGAAGTCTGAAATATATTTATGATGATTTGGATGTTAGTTCAAATTTTGCATTTTTTCCATTCCAACCTTCTTCGTTTGGAGAAAGCAATTAGAGCTGAAAATTGGGTGCAAGCCATGGATGAAGAAATTGAAGATATTGAAAAGAATGATATATGGGATTCAATTGATTTACCAAAGGACAAAAATCTCATTGGTGTAAAGTGGGTGTACAAGACAAAGTTGAATGGGAAAGGTGAAATTAACAGATTTAAAGCATGACTTGTAGCAAAAATATTCTCGCAACAACCTAGAGAAACGTTTGCTCTAGTAGCCAAATTGGATACTGTAAGAGCAGTTCTAGACACAAAAACTCAAAACAAGTGGAAAGTATATCAGATGGATGTGAAATCGGCCTTCTTGAATGGAATTCTAGAAGAATAAATTTATATGCAACTGCCTCCAGGTTATGAAGTTGAAGGTAACGAAGATAAAGTTTATAGGTTGAAGAAAGCGCTCTATGGACTTAAGCAAACACCTAAAGATCGGTATAGCAGAATCGAAAAATACATGATTGAATGCATTTTATAGAAGCAACATTGAGCCTACTTTGTACACAAAGGTAAATGAGCATGGACATATTTTGATTGTTTTCTTATATGTTGATGACATGATTTTTAGAGGTGATTTTGAGTTAGATGAATTTAAAGTGACCATGATGAAATAATTTGAGATGATGGATCTTGGTCTCATGAAATATTTTCTTGGCATAGAAGTTGAGCAATATAAAAAAGGTATTTTTATTTGTCAAAATAAATATGTGAAAGATTTGTTGAAAGATTCAGGATGGAAAATTGCAAACCTATCCCTGCACTAGTTGCAACAGGTACAAAGTTAAGCAAAGATGATGAAGGATTAGATGTCAATCCAACTCTATTCAAAAGATTGGTTGGAAGCCTCATATATCTCACAATGACAAGACCAGATATTATTCAAAGAGTAAGTTTGATTTCCAGATTTATGGTGACTCCAAAAGACACACATTGAAGTGCAGGAAAAATAATTATGAGATACATAGCAGGAACTAGAGATTGTGGCATAATGTATGCAAGCACAGAAAAAAAGGATTTGATTGGATACATAGATAGTGATTTTGTAGGTGATTTGGATGATAGAAAGAGAACTTCTGGTTTTGTTTTCCATCTTGGTTTAGGTATTATATCATGGGCATCTAAGAAGCAACCCATTGTGACAATTTTGTCAACAGAAGAAGAATATGTAGAAGCAACACCAACAAAATGTCAAGTAGTTTGGTTAAGAAAAGTATTTGATGGATTCAAGTAGAAACAACAAGGATCAACAACAATATATTGTGACAACATCTCAGTAAGTGCATTATCCAAGAATAGTGTGTTTCATAAAAAGAGCAAGCATATTGATATTAGATATCACTTTATTAGAGAACTTGTGAGAAATGAAGAAGTTCACTTGAAGCCTTGTAAATCTAGTGATCAATTGGCTGATATATTTACTAATTCATTAGCAAAAGATGTGTTTGAGTTTCATAAAAGAAGCTTGGATATTGCAAGCCTAACTGAGACATAGACCATCAGGCATGTTTGAGTTGTTATGAGTCAATCTTAGTTTAGTGGTCGTAATTAAGGGGGAGTGTTAAAATAAGCTAATTACTCCTGCATGAGGAGTTGGCTAAAGTTAGAGAGTCAGTTAACTGAGTGTTGAGTCAAGTCGAGATAATTCATAGTTGAACTCATAGTGTGTGGTTGCATGTCAAGATATTTTAGGTGAGTCGCTAGTTGGAAAAGGTTGAATAACCTTCACTGGGTTCATTGTAATAATTAAGTTTTTTGTGATCAATAGAAGAGTCATAGCTCATGCGTTTTATGTAATTTTGTGTTTAAGCTCCTTTGCCTTTCCAAAAAAAACTATGAATTAAATAACGACATCTCATGGGTTATAATAAATAAGAGAAAATGTTAAATCTTTTCATATTCCAAGGAGAGTACTTGTCACAAGGAAAGAATTTAAATCTAATACACCATGCAAAATCATAATCGTAATAGTATTCTATCTCCATTCCAAGGATCTGATTTATGTGTACAAAGATTGAAATGTCAGTTCATGCATTCTAAGATTCTCACATACAATGACTCACTTTCTGATTCATGCATGCAAAGATTCACATGTCGATGAAATAGAAACTTGTGGGATTAGGAGGCTCAAAACTCATGTTGGCTTATCGAAATTGATTTCACAAAACCAATGTTAATCTTTAAGAAATGAATAATAGACAAGTTTAGCGTGGCGTAGGGGTATTTTAGATGAAATATGAATTTCTCTCATGTTCTTTCACTAAATTTAAATGGGGAAGCATCAGATGGAAGAACTTATTTAGAATGCACTCATTCGATTAATAATTGTAAGTGGTTGACACACATTATAGAAAAGAGACCACAATTAGTTATAAACGAGTCATAGTCAATAAATAAAGTGGTTAACCTTCGTTATGCAAGGGATCACTAGTAGTCAAGGTTTTGGATGTCATTAAGCTATAAATAGTCTTAAATAGTAAGGGAAGAATCATCAAGTCTTATTGTAATCGATATCTTCTCTGTTAGAGATTTCCCCCTCAAAGAGGCAAGTGAACATTGTAACATGCTTCTAAATAATAAAATATATTTGCACCTTTCCTCGATTCATATGATATTTTAGTGTTTTGGACAATATTGTTTCATATTTTTGGCATTTTGTTATTCTCACATGTTAAGTGCATAACAATTGGTATTAGAGCACTTTCGAGGGCTAGTTGTACCGCCAATTTCCACAGATTGTTGTTTAGGCTAGAGACATGTTTCGACCTCTTTAAACCATAGTATCTATCATTGAGCACATAACCTTGTGGATTTGGGGAGGCATGCACGTAGGAACTACAACAGGCAGTCATGCTTGTTGGACTCCCTTATAACCCCTGTGGATAGCCCTTTGAGTAGTAGTGCATTAGACAGAACTGCACATGGACTGCACTTTCACATACCCTTGGGTATATCATAATCCCCTTAGGGTAACATGAAACCTCACCTTAGATAAGTTGTTGACCATCCTACTGCTACAATACACTGAGAGTAGCACTCGGGGAGATTACTTGCATGTACAATAGGGTAGTCAGGTAGTATGTATAAGGGTATGACTAATCCTCCTTAGTTAGTGCTCTGAAATATTTGATCAAGTACTATTGTTGGACCCCTACGTATATTGAGATCTGTATCTCCTAAAACTCTTTTTTGAACATAGTTCCCAATAGATTTTTCCCTACCTTGTCATCTAGTTTTGGTCCAACAATTGGGATTTGGCCACTGCTATATGGATCAGATTTAGAAGTTGGGGGTTTTGCCACTATAGTACAAGTCAGATTTAGCATTTGCGGTTTTCATAGCATAGATCATACTCTTTATGTAGTGAGGGTTTTGGCCGCCATAGTCCAGATCAGATTGTCATAACACCTTTTGTAGTACCACAAATTTTGGGTTTCGAGTACTACAGTCCAAGCCTAATTTCTGTAGGATATTTGGAAGTATCAAGCATTATGGATTATGCCACCACAATGTTGATCAGCTGGGTGTAAAAATCCTTTCGGAGTTGAAAAAACAAAATATGGGGGAAACACAGGATGCTTGAAATATACTTAGCCTGTAAGATTCAAGATGATGAGTTGATCACAGTTGTACCATTCACCTGTAAGCCCCTAATTTTCGTGCAGTCCCAATTTTTTCCTATGGCTTCAAGTGACCCACATCACTAGACTCATGAGATTGCCTTATTTCCAACCATACTACTCCTAAGTAAGCTCAAAATTTGATTGAAGCTAGTGTATGTGCAGTAGCTGGTCTCAAGTTATGGCTACAGAGAAGGCATTAGAGAGAATCAAAGCTCTTAGAAAAAAAAAATGATGGCATCTAGGAATCAATTGACAAAATCACAGACATATTAAATGCCTTGCAGCTGCCTCGTGAATGCATAAGGGAAAAGCATAGTGTTGATGCACATGTAGAAGGAGAATCCAACCATCACATTCATTTCCATGGAGGTCACCAATACTCGAGCCACCGGACACCTGAGCTGGACATTTACAAATTTGATGGCTCTAACTTAGCATTATGGGTGGCACAAATGGAACAATATTTACGCCTTAACAATATCTGGGAAGAGGAAACTAAACTACATGTGGGAGTACTTTACATGGATAAAGAGAGATGGCAGTGGTGGTAGTGGCATCAAAAATGTTGTCTAGGGAGGCCAACTTGGAACATGTTCTCAAAGGTCATTTGTGACCGCTTTTATTGGGAATCTCACTTTCTAGGTTGTCTCACTAAGTTCAGGAAGACGGGTACAATAAGGGACTATATTGTAGCCTTTGAATAATTAGCCATCCAGACTGAAGGACTAGGAGATGCCTTTTACTTGGAATATTAAATTATTGGCATAAAGGAAGCTATCCAAGTCCATGTCAGAATGCATCACCCATCTAATTGGTTGGAAGCATGCAACAGGGAATTAGAGGTAGAAGATGCTTTAAATGCCCAATATCATTGTCCAAAATTCACCACATGGGCACATCCCACCCCGATTACGAGCCCCACCCAAACACTTAAGGTTCAAAAAGCGTGGCTGACAAAAATACTTGAAAGAAGGAAACAAGGACCCTGCTTGTAGGTTTTAACCCAGTATAGAAATTACTTGCATACGAATTCTCAAAAACAGAAATTAAACAATGGCGAGAGCATAACACATAAAACAAATGTACACAGAGATTTTCCCCTAGATCCCAAAATTGGGACTACTAGATTGATTTTTCATTATGTTCCTTTCAGTGTTACAATACATATATATACACGTCGAAGCATCCATAAACCCCAATCCATTAAACCTAGATTAGAACATAACCGTAGTTCCCTTAACCACATCTACAAAATACCATGGACCGAAAACTATCGCACCCAAAACCATGTGAAAAAACCATGCACAAAACCATAGGTAGGTTCGCCCACCTAATATAGGGTCCAAAAAATAAAATTTTCCAGGGCGCTATCACGGACCCCTTAGAGGGGGGTTGTCGGCTCTCCTATGGCACCCCCCCCCACTATGCATCAGTGCAATGAAGGGGCTAGTCGAGAAACGAATATAACACAACCCAACACTGCTACTATTTTGATGAAAAATACTCCCCGAGACATAAATTCAAGGAACCAAAATTCTTTCAAATTGACACTTCTAAAAACAACTCCATTGATGAAGCTCTAGCCACTAAAGTGACTGAGGAGGAAGAAGTTGAACCTCTAACATCCCAAAACATTGATACTCCGACTACACTAGATGAGCTGGTTATCTCACTCCATGCCCTGGTCAACATTTCTTCTCCCCAGACTCTCAAAATATGATGTTCTATTAAACATCAACTAGTAGTGGTGTTGATTGATAGTGGCAACACAAATAATTGTTTTCCTTAAGAAAGTAGTAGAAGAAGTTCATTGTTTTTTCAAGGTGATATTTAATTTCTAAGTCCTTATCATTGATGGGGGAACCATGAAATGTGAAGGAAATTATGAAATATTAAGTTTCAAATGGGGGATTATGACCTCAAAACCCATATATTTTCCATTGAAATGGGCGGTTGTGACATTTTCCTTGGTGTTGAATGACTACGCACATTGGGCCCTATCACAATGGATTTCTAGGAGTAATATATGAGATTTAAGCAGAATGGCCACATTCATATACTAAGGGGACTCTAGGTAGGTTCTCCTACTATCATCATCTCGCATTGTGTGGAGAATGCGAGATAGTCATATAGTCATACAATTTAATGACATTCACGCCATTGAATCTATTCCTCCCATTCATCTCGAGATACAAAAAGTATTGGATCACCACCAACGTGTCTTCAAAAAGCCTAAGGAGTTCCCACCCTCTTGAGGTGAACAATATCATAGCATCCTTTTGCTATCAAGTACCCAACCACCGAATGTTCGCCCCTATCGATATTTTTTTTCCAAAAGAATGAAATTGAAAAAATCATAAGGGAACTCCTTGAAGCAGGTGTTATTCATCCTAGCACTAGCCCTTATTCATCTTCGATGGTCATGGTTCTAAAGAAATATGGTGAATGGTGCATGTGTCCAAAATTTAGGGCCCTTAACAAGCTCACTATCAAGGATAAATTTTCTATCCCAGTAGTTGATGATCCGCTTGATGAACAACATGGTGCCAAAAGTTTTACCAAGCTAGACCTCCACTCAGGGTATCGCCAAATATGGATGAAGGAAGTTGACATTCCAAAGATAGTATTCCAAACACATGAAGGTCATTATGAATTCCCTGTCATGCCATTTGGTCTCTGTAACACCCCATCTACTTTTCAAAACCTCATGAACCACCTTCTAAAACCGTATCTCTAAAAATCTATCCTGGTATTTTTTGATGACGTTCTTATATACAACATAATGGGACACTCACCTTCAGCATGTTGAGTAGGTATTGTAACTTCTCCAAGATCAAAAACTATTTATCAAATTATCCAAGTGTTCCTTTGGCATGGAAGAAGTATAGTATTTGGGGAATATTGTGGGCCATGAAGGAGTGAGGGTTGAACCAAAAAAGATTTAGGCAATGCATGCCTGGTCGTAATAAAAAACCTTGAATATTTGGAGGGGATTATTGGGTCTCATGGGCTATTATCATAAATTTGTCCGCAATTATGGATGCATTGCTTGAACCCTCACTAATCTTATCACAAAAAAATCATTTCTTTGGACTGATGCAACTCAATAGTCCATGTGCTCCACTCCAGTATTGGCACTACCAGAATTTACAAAACCTTTTATGATTGAATGTGATGCTCCAGTTACAAGAATTGGCACAATATTAATGCAGGAAGGTAGACCATTGGATTTCACTAGTCAACAACTCAGTGGCAAGCATATGGGTCACTCTACATATCAGAAAGAAAGTATGGCCATCTTACACACAATAAACACTTGGCGACCATACTTATTGGTGTGTCATTTTAAAATCAGAATTGACCATCATAGCCTATAATATTTCCTCGAGAAACCTTTGTCATCGTCACAACAAAATAAATCACTCACAAAAATTTTGGGATATGATTTTGAGATAATTTACAAGAAGGGGCATGAAAATGTAGTGGTTGATGCATTACTATGCCAATTTGAGGATGAGGGCACCCTTTTATCCCTCTCTCTACCCATACTAGATTGGATTGAAGAGGTCCACCATGAATGGTTCTCCCAACCCTTTCCATCCCAACTCATTAATAACTTAAGAGTAGATTTGAATTCCTCAAAGGACTACTCTCAGAAGGATGAGGTTCTTTGCTACAAGGATCAAGTAATGTTATCCCCAAGTTCCACCCTCAAAACTAACATCTTGGAAGAGTTTCACTCCTCTCTAATTGAAGCACATTCAGGATTTGAGAAGATTTATGCACGAGCATTCCACTCTTTCTTTTGGAATGACATGAATAACTACATTCTTACTTTTGTAGTTGAATGTGATATATGCTAGCGAAATAAAGGGGAAACGATCAAACTACCAGGAACCTTACAACCATTTCCACACCCTACTTCCGTTTGGATGGATGTTTCCATGGATTTCGTTACAAGTCTCCCAAAGTTAGGAAATAAATTACTCATCATGTTTTTTTTTAATAGACTTTCCAAATATGCTCATTTTTGTGATCTACCACACCCATTTACCCTAACATTGGTAGCTTAAGTTTTCATTGACCAAATCTTCAAACTGCATTGCATGTCGACTTCCATTGTGTTTGATCGAGACCCCACTTTCACTAGCAAAGTTTGGCAGCAAATTTTTAAGCTACAGGGCATGCAAATCCAACTGAGTACAACTTATCATCTTGAAACATATGGTCAAATAGAAGCAGTACAACTTATATAAATGACATGACATCGTTTATTGCAGGATTATGGTGCATTTGTTCTCTCCCCCTCTAATTTTTCTTTCTCCACAATGTGAGGCATTAGTAAAGGGCCTTGTGTTCAGTTGATTACAAAGTTGTCGATTTTATGTTAAAGTAGAAACATGCGCGCAAATCGGTCTGGCAGATTGAATTGGTTTTATGTGGCAAGTGTCAGAGCAAATCACTGCTATGTGATGCATTTGTTAAGAAATCAGATTCCATACTAAATAAATGGCTACATGGACTTGTGTGCAAAGTTATTGCGCTATGTTGAGGCAACATAAACGAGGTGTTGACTTGTGTGGAAACCAGTTAGCATACCAGTGGAGCTTCTTATACATAGTGGCCCTGGTGATTTGATTTTCCTATGTGACACACTGTTTGATTTCTATATGTTGTGATTCATGATAGTTTAATGATTGTGACATTTGTGTAATTTTCATTTTTGTTTGTAAAAAATACAGAAACAATTATTGAACAATATTACATAAATTAGATTAGTGGTTCTTGGCACTGGGAAACCCTCGAACACATCACTAGTTTGATTGTGTTTATACTGTTGCAATTTGTTTTTCTTAGCACTTAGAAACCCCTAAACAACGACTACAATTTATAATATGAGATACTTGTGTGTTAGTAAGGTCAAGTTGTTTGATCAACTTTTGAATACATTTAGTATTCATACCTCCATCTAGCAACTGACGGATAGCTGAAAGTGAAATATTCGATAGATGGTAGTTGGTCCATAGAATGGTCCATTACTTAACTTTTATCACAAAAACCCTGATGAGCCAAGTTTGTCAACATTGTTGATCATGCATGTTCATCAAATATGATTAGAGGTGTTTATGTTTTAAATGGAGTTTAAGTGACAACTCGAAGAGGAGGTGGTGAAGAAAGAGCAATGTTTGTGAGATTCCAAAGTGGATATGAGTGTTGATGAGGACCGGCTAGACAAATGTCACTATATGTAATTTATAATTCTTGTAATAATCTTTGTAATGATGTAATGTAAGCATTAAAGGGAGGACTTGGAATAATGCTTACAATAGCATATAGGTAAGATTAGTTTGTTGATTGTTGATATTTGTTGAGATATTTTCTCAACAATAATCTCCCACTTTAGAAATTGTTGGATCTCATGAGCACTATTTATGTGGCTTGTATTTTGGCCTTGATTTGCAATAGATGTACAATTTTTGTGTGGAACTTTTGTGCGCTATGTGTTCTCCAATTTCTTTCTTAGCTCAATTGGCAAACTTCGTGAATATGAAGTATTATGTACTAAGAAATTTGAGGTTCAAATCCCCTTGACTGACTAGCCCTTGTGAAAGGGGCATACCTAGGAACTTAGAGGTTATAGTGGTGGTGTTTGAAATCAACTCTTCGAACTTTTTGAGCCTGTTTTACATGAGTACAAAATTAACTTTTTGAGCCTGTTTTACATGAGTACAAAATTAACCATAACAGACTAAAATTACATGAGTACAAAATTAACCATAACAGATTAAAATAAGAACAGGTTCCTCTAATGTGAATACTACACAAACAACTACATCATATCATTCTGTTATGTCATTCCATAATTAGTTTTTTTTTTTTTTAATATAAATTATCTATTATCCAAATTTAAACAATTTTTTTATAATTTAAATTTCATTTTATTTCATAAAATTTTTGTTTTTAATCAACTTAATAATCAATAATAAAAATAATTCTTAAATATCCAATTACCTTTATATCTTATATATTTAATAAAAATTAAAATATTTTATTTTAAAATAAGTAACCATTTCGAACCAATTTGCATATTAGAAAAGTAATCTGGATAAAATCAACCAACTTACATAAAGCACCAAAATAAGAACATTGCCCTGTAATGTGAATACTACACAAACAACTACATCATATCACTCTTTTATTATTTCATCATTAATTTTTTTATATTTTTAATGTAATTATCTATTATCCAAATTTGACCAATTGTTTTATAATTTAAATTTCATTTTATTTCGTAAAATAGTTTTTAATCAACTTAATACTTAACCTAAAAATTAGTTCTGAAATATTACCTTTTTATCTTATATTATTTAATAAAAAAATAAAATATTTTATTTTAAAATAACGAACCATTTTGAACGAATAAGAATAATCTACCAGTAGAAAAGTAATCTCGATAAAATCAACCAACTATAAAAATTACCTTGATCACTCGGACATAGAAATCACATTAAAACAAAATAAACTTCATGTTTAAGAAAGCATTTCATATTCACGTCGAGATGTTTGGCTCCTATCACCTACTTTTCAATTCTGGTTTCCGAAACGGCTAAAGACATAATTATTTCACTGCGTCTGGCAGCACCGCCTCAGTCTTCACCGCCTCAGCACTGCGGCACAGCTTTCACCGCGTCCACCGTTTGCACTGCCTCACTGCCCACCGCGTGGACTCATCGAAATTTGAAGGGCAACATGTCTTAAAATTTTGGATATATGGATGTTCTGCCCAGTTGCTTGACATGTCACCGAGATTTTGTTAGCAGCTGCAGTGGTGTCAGAGCTGTTAAAGAAAAATTTGGGTAAAAGCTATGAAGGATGAAATTGACGTTACAGAGAGAAATTATATGTAGATTTGTTTGAAACTAAAAATAGTATTGGTGTTAAATAGATTTATGATTTTGAAATTCTAATTCAAATTCAAACCTAATAACTATACTTTCAAACTTAATAACTATACTTTATGCCAGTAATTATTAAACTCTGATCTTCAACATGTACTGGCTAGGCAAAGATCATGTTTCAAGACTTTGCTACTGATTCCTTCCCATGACGGCTTAAAAGTGCCACCACATGCACTGTTTCTATATATATTATATTTTTCAGCAGTTATTTATAATGTGATTTTTTGAAAGCTTTTCAGGTGGGTTTTTTTGGGTCAAAATCCAGCAGCAATTTATTGGAATCCCAAGTTTGATAGCTAGTTTCTGCACAATCAAAGCGTTTCAGGGGTTTTTCAGAGTGCTGAATCCAAATATACAGTTAAAAAACCATTTTAACTGCAACAAATCAAGATTTAACTTCAATTTATTCAGCTGAATTCCGTCACCAAAATTTCAAAAAACATTATAAACAACTCCTATTCTTCCCACCCACATGAAGAGAGATAGGGGAATATTTGTTGAATTTGAAAACTTAGTCTTTGAATTTGAATATTATACTTCAAAATAAACTCATTATATCATTTTTTAAGAAATATAACAAACGCCCAGTTGTCATAAAGCATAAATCGCGTTTCCATATCATGTTCAATGCGCACCATTACAAGCAAATGCACTTTTTGCCCATCAAAAACGAACTCATCCATTAAAGGAGGGTTACATTGTTCTAGGGTTTATAAATAATCGCTTGAAAGTAAAGACTCAACGTTTGTAGGGTTTGCAAATAATTGCATAAGATTCCTTTTGACTTCGTCGTAAGATAAAGCGAATGTGTAATAATGCGTAATAGTCATAGTCAAATCACTCAATTGCCTTTGTCACTGGTTAATTGATGTAATACAATTTTCTCATGATGCACACAGGAAAGTTGTGCATCAGCTTTTCACAGCTTTTTCTCAAGATGCCAATTTGATCTATAGAGCATGTGATTTAGGTTTGGGATAATTATGAAAGCTGGTGCAATCAATAAAGAAGCTAAAATAATTGCTCATATACAAGTGCATGCCTCACCAGGATTGTCCACCAAATCCATGTTACAAAATTTTGTGGCAGTCAACCTCTACTGTAAAAATTGTAAAAAAGCTGTGAAAACAAATTATGATGTCGGCAAAACCATCAAAATTATTATTTCATTTTGAAATTCATACCATACACACCAACAACTGTAAGCACAAACATCACTGTTACAAAAATAGAAAATAGAGGAATTTTTAGATGGTGGTGTTGGCCTGGCAAACAAAAGACATTATCTACTAAGCTCCCTTGGCGCCAAATCTTTTTCGAAAAAATTAATAATTAAAATGTTTAAATCACTTTTTTAAATAAAAATAAATTCAACACTATAAATTTTTAAAACAACCAAAATCTTAAATTCAACACTATAAATTTTTAAAACACCCAAAATCTTAAAACTTAACCACTATAACCTTTCAAAATTATACCAAAATTTCTACAACTCAATGGTGGGCATAACTCTTCAATGCCGAGAGTATTCGGAGATAATGTACACGTGTTCCCGTTGGCATTTAACAATAAAATATACAGGCTGTGAGAGTTTTCAAACGAGAAATATGTTTCTTATCACTGACTATGAACGCTTTAATTGAATTTTCATTCCACTTTGTGTCCCCGCTATGTAAAATAACTTTGTTCTCTCTTTAATGCGTTGAAATTTAAAATAGGAGCAACATAATGTCAAAATTTAGGGTTTTTGATAATGTAAAGACTTTTATCTTTAATAAAAATGGTTGTTTTTTTCAAAAAAAAAAAAAAAAATGTGCCATTTTCCCTGGTTTTCATGGAAAGAAATTTAATTCATGGGCCATTTCCATTTTTTCATTGAAATTTAACGCATTCACCATTAACCTTTCTTTTCCCTTTGTTTTAGTTGAAATTGAAGCTATTAGTTGATAATGTTGATGTTGTTTTTTTGATAATGTTGATGTTGTTTTTTTTTTTCAATTTTGATTGCACAATCAAATTTAAGTTGAACTTAAAAGCTCCTACTCTATCTTAAACATGGATTGTGCAACATCTAAATCTTATTCCAGCAATTTCCTTAAGCAAAAGAAATGGCTGAGAGCATTCAAGCATAATGAGCATATCTTTTAATGACTGAACATCAACGCTTCACCTGAGTGCTTGAAATTTAAAACTGGGAACAAGATAAAGGTCAACATCTTGACCCTTTACTCATTTGTTTGCATTGTAATTTAACCCATACAAATTTATTGAAACTTGATTGCACGATCAAATTAACATAGAAGCCCCTATTGCAACAAAATTTACAGTTTATTCCAACAATTTCATTATACAAAAGCAATTTCGGGCAAATTTCCGCTGAAAATTGCATACATAACAATTTAATTGCAAATGAAAACCCAAAACTTTTAATTTTTACACTATGTTAACATTAATTTGTATTAAGTTATTTAACTAACACAGTGATATAAATGAAATGTTAATAAATTTCTATAGCAATCAAAATACTTATATGCCATTTGTAATTTCAAGAATTTGTAACCCCTAGATAAGAAGAGTGACAATTTATAAAGCAAAAAAAATTGTAAAATCTTTGGTTCCATTTGTTGAATTGTGTATACAACTAAGAAAACTCTCAGATTGTTAAATATAAGTCATCCATAATTTTCATCCTTTGAATTGTACACACAATTCAGACTATTCTCAGACTATTCTCAGATTATTAAATCTAAATCATCCATTATTTTCATTCAATTAAATTGCGCTTACAACTAAAAATATTCTCAGATTATTACATCTAAATCATCTATAATTTTCATTTTCATTATCATTGTGTATACAACTAATTGTTCTCAGATTATTAAATCTATACCATCCATCAAATTATTACATCTAAATCATCTATAATTTTTATTATCATTATCATTGTGTATACAACTAATTATTCTCAGATTATTAAATCTATACCATCCATAATTTTTTTTTAATAAAAATGATGTTAACCTCACTTACAACCCATAAATTGCAAAGTAAAAAAAAAAAATCGAAACTAAAAAAATTCTGAAAAATTTATACCATTAGTGAAGTATGGCAAGAAAAGCATCTTGACATGCATTGGTTAATGAAGATCAATCTAAAAATAGACAGCGAAACATGGATCAGCAACGGTTGCTGTCAGATAGCTCTACTAATGTACTTTCTCCCCTTTCATACCTTCAACTCTGTGCTCGTCTCTTCTTTCACAGCTGCAACTATGTGGATTGCTGTCTCTAAGAGAAACAATATTGATAGCCAACACCACACAATCCAATCCAATTCAATGCATGATGTTACCGATGCTCAGAAAAGGCAATGTGAACCCGAATCCACACGGGCAGGCTGTGGTAGTGTTCCTCCTTCTTCATCTGACGAGGACGATGCAGGCAAATTAGCTGTGCCCGTCTCTACATTGAAGCGCACTTGTTTCACTGATCCTATAGCTGAACTACCAGAAATTCTGTTACAGCAGCTCGACCTGTGGCTTTTCTTCTTGAGAGCACTGGGTCGATGGGGTTGAGAAACCTGCATCATCTTCAGACAATGAGAACCGGAACTCACATTGGAATCCTTGCCTTGTTGTCCAGATTCCCATACAGGCTGCTTGCTCTTTTCCTTCTGTTTCAAGGAAGGTACAAAAAGACATTTTCCTGAGTAGCTGCAAGGAAGTACACCCCAGAACAAAGTTGTGCAGGCGTTCCTTGTAGGACTGGATGGTAATTCGACCTTGTCATTGTGGAACGAATTATTATTTTCATCTGCTGTAACTACATGGCTAGCCTTATTATCAGAATTTTCTATGCAAAAGGGAAACGAGTTGGAAGAAGCCGAATGCCTTAGCCTAGCAGCAACATGAGATTGGGAAGGCTCATGAGAATAGAAAGATGGGCTGACAGTGAATCGATCAGGACTACCGGAATTAGCTGCTGGGATTAAAGTTAGTGATGATCTGGGGCTCCCAGGGAGTTCTAAAGTGCTCACGGGAGAACATTCTTCATTGGAATCCAATTCCATTTTATCATGGTGGTCATCGTCGTCATCTCCATCATAGTCATTGCTATTTCTTCTCTGAGCAGATCCCTCGCTCACATTAATAGATTGTCTGTTTAAATGTGAAAGATTCCAGCTAAAGTAGCGGCCATTGTTCTTCATTGAAGGTGATGATGTTGTGGAGTTAGGGGACGATATAATAGCACCAGCCCTTGGAGGAAACCTGAGAGGAGCCTCATTGTCCCTTAAATCCCCATTAATCTTTAGAGGCCTAGGAACCCTAGGCTGTAATTCCCATCTGAATGGTGCACAACCAGATGCCCCATAGCAATTATAATATTCCTCCTCCTCAGACAAATCTATCATGTTATGCCTGTTATGCCTATTCCTCCTGCTGCTTGCATTGTGGCGCTCTTCCTTCCCCCCGTGTCTGCTCATGGGTCTACCAGAGTTCTTCACTAGTTCGCACGATGATTCACTAGGCGAGCACATTTCTAGCACCACCTTCTGTGTATAATTAGGTGCACCAGCACCAGCACCAGCTTGCATTTGTTGTTCACGATGATCATTGAGATCAATGGAAAACTCTGCCAGAGCTGATTCCAGTAGCATCTTTGATTCAAATGCTTCTGCTACTAGTTCTTGATCTCAGCTCAGGTCAAGGGATCAGCAGCATTGTCACAGAGAAATGCTTTTCTATGCTTCATATGGCACAGCCCCATTACATATCAAGTACTGAAGCTGAAAAAGCATCGGCCATGGAAGTGACTGGTCATACAAGTGTGATGTGATTGGCACATGGAAACCACAATTCCTGCAAATAATGAAAGTAACGGTTGGGTTTTTATTTGCAGCACAACATCTGTGTTTTTGGCCAACATGTGGGCTGGAGCTGTCGGTTTTTTTCAAAAATGTGTGAAGTGGCTCTGCACTCACCGCGATTATTGGGGTTGGCTGCTGACCCATTGCTGAATGCGTTTAGGAAAAAAAATGGGGGCACGGCGGTGGGGTTTTATCAATATCATGTCTGTCTGGTACGTAGGTATAAATTGTCCAAAACTTTCAAACTTGTACAGCGATAACGCGCTCATCAATGATGGATGCACATGCAAATTATAACGTACGCTGTGATTCCCTTCACCTGGACATAAACACTAAACTGTTGTTTCTTAAACATCTCAAAGGTAAAATGTAAATCAATTATCTGTGATATATGATGCAACGGACATAGAGTGTTTGATAGAGCAGACCTCCACCAGCTCTCAGGCCTCGGTAATAAGATTTGAAGCATAGTCAGTTGAGTTAACCAACTCTTGTATTCAATTTCGAATTGCCCAGTCATTACAAGTCGATGAACTTCAAAAGTCCTATCATGATTTTCCTAGGAAGGAATATATATATATGATTTTCCTAGGAAGGAATATATATATATATATATAAAATAATGTGCAATAGATGTCACTTTGAAGAGCAAATGTCATGGTTTAAGTAATCATGCGAATAGGTATGAAAGCTTGATTTGAAAGGTCCTATAATGAGCTTTTATGAAAGATTATTATAATTTTAGCTAATTATAAAAAATATTATGAGTTATGAAGGGTGTTGTTATTAGTGATAATTTATCACACAAGTATGTTTAATAATTGTTTTAGGAGGGTGGTGTTAATTATTAAAGTGCATAAGTGGTTAGTAAAGGATTTGATGGCAGTGGGTTTGACGACTTTTCATTCATATTATGTTTTTGGCAATATGAGGGAATTATTTTAGTTATCTCATACAAAAGCATTTTTGAGTTTATATAGTTTACATTAAAAATTTATTTTTTATTCTTTAAAATTTGTTTATTGTTTAATTAATATTTTTTATTCTTTAAATTTGTTTATTGTTTAATTTATTTATTTAGTGGGAAGAAATAAGGAGGTTATCATTGTTATATAAAAGTGTGTTATTGTTAGGTTAATTTATTTAGTATGAGAAAATAAAGAAGTTAACATTGTTACATAAGAGGTGTGATTTGAAGTTTGATCATCATTGATTATAAGAAGAGTGTGTGATTACTATAGAAGTGAAGATCATAAAGTTTTTTTCCTTTTGTTATGGATCCACGTGTTAGTGTAAAAGTTAAAAGCAAAAAAAATATGAGAGGAAATTGAGAGCAGTCAAAGAGAAAATAACCATATGACACCCTACGAATTTGTGAAGGTGATAGCTGGTGAGGTGATGTGTTGTAAAGACCATGAACTTCTGCATGGACCAAACAAGTTTAGGGAAAATTATAAATCTAGTGAATTAGTTAGAAGATGGGTTCAACTCCAGGACCAAACAAGTTTAGGGAAAATTATAAATCTAGTGAATTAGTTAGAAGATGGGTTCAACTCCAACAACCTGCAAAAAAGAAGAAGAGAAGAGTGAATGCTGGTTCACGCTCTTTGAGTTTGAGACTATTTAGCAATGTAATCATGCAAATATGTAAAATGTATGATTTTTGGAGAAACTAAGACATGAATTATAATCCATAAGTTTAATTTGGTGTGATATGCTATAAAGAGATTGATTTTTGTAAGTTTAAACTTGTAAAATTAATCACTACAAATGAATTCTTAATAAAAACAAAAAAGATACAATGGAAAATACATAA
Organism: Pinus taeda; assembly: GCA_000404065.3. Taxonomy (NCBI): domain Eukaryota; kingdom Viridiplantae; phylum Streptophyta; class Pinopsida; order Pinales; family Pinaceae; genus Pinus; species Pinus taeda. The sequence goes on along the minus strand of APFE031077215.1, from coordinate 11,922 downwards.
ATTTACAAAGATATTTTATCTTGGAAATCCAAACCCGATAAAACTTGTAATCTTTTTTCATTATCTTTTGTGTGCAGTATATTACAATACAATATACAACCCATGGTATATGAACTACCAGTCCAACCATAGTCCCATAATCGAAACTACAAACCCATGGGAAAAAACTACCATGTGCAACAAAAATGCTTTCAGCAAAACTGTGAGTCGAAAAACTGCAAAAAACATCTACAAAAGACTGCCCAAAATGTTTCTTTCGAGGCATTGTGTTGAACCTTATGCAAGAGGGCTCCCACCCCCTACATACCCCCCAAACAAGTGATTTAGGATTTTTATTTTCATTGATGTTTTCAGAATTACATGAAAGAGAATGTAAAAGCCATATATGCAAACACTCAAAGAAGAAGCAACATAAAGGAGACCATAAAGACAATGCAACCAATATTTGATAACGGAGTTCATCCAATGTGGACTACGTCTCTCGGGCCTACTTCAATAGTGGGGAGGCCTCTGTGTCTATGTGCCCTACTTCATTATACCTCCATTCTTAGGAATGACTTGAACATGGATTACACATATCCAAAAACATACTACACTAGTGAAATCCTTGTGAAATTTTGAGTAAAATGAGTACAAACTTGACTATATTCTATCACCTTGACTCTGGGCACCCAAGGAATATCCAAGATTCCGCCGTATATTTTTTTTTAGAATTTTTGAGAATATTCTAGGGAATATTCTCCTATCGAAAAGCCTCCCATAGGGTTCTGCTTGCACGGGTTTTCCTGCGTCATGTTTCCAACCTATCTTGGTTTTGTTTCCCCCTGTTGGCCCTCCTCTCCTTCGTGACATTGATAACCTACTTCAATAGTGGGGAGGCATCTATGTCTCTAGGCCCTACTTAGTTATACCTCCATTCTTGGGAGTGGCCTAAAAATAGGCTACTTAGATCCAAAAATAGACTAAACCAGTGAAATCCTTGTGAAATTACGAATAAAATGAGTATAAACATGATTTTATTATGTCTCCTTTGACTTTGGGCACCCAAGAAATATCTAAGATTCCACCACAGATTTTCTATGGAATACTTTGGGAATATTCTCCTCTCAAAAAGTTCTCTTGCAAGGTTCCGCCTCCATGGGTTTTTCTACATCACCATTCCAACCTATCTCACATTCATTGCCTCTCGGTCCTCCTCTCCTTTACGACATTAATATCGGTTTATATAAATTTGAACGATGGAAAAAATAATGAATGGGTCACTGGCCCAATGGTCACCCATGCTATGTTTGGTTGGGTCGGTTAGGGGTTGAAAACCCACGACCCCTCTCACTTGTTTGTTGTTTTATTATACAATATAACCATGGGGTTTAGTGGGTCTGCCAAGTTGGTGGCCCGCTAACCCATTGGTTATGACCATCGATATAATTAGTCATACGCCAAATCGTTTTCCATTAACATATACTAATATGTCTAACCGTCAATGTTCCATTGTTATATAATAAAAAACCACTGATAAACTTAGTCGATGTTGCCAAGTTGGCTAGTGGGAGACTAATTTGGCTGCCCATTGGGTGCCACGTGGCACCACTAGATTAGGTCACATGGCCCCATGCTATTAGGCCACCAATATGCTCGGTCATGCCTAGTCACTCCCAAGTTTCATCACCACGTCATACATGCTCACTAATTGTGTTGCTAATAGGGCTTCCATGTGGTAGCTTGTGGGAGTGCCATGTGGCACCCTATGGCCCCCCTAAAATTATTTTTGAGTTATTTTCCATAAACTTCAAATTCACATAACTTTCACATATAGAGTCAAATTTAGGTGTCATTTTCACTGTTGGAAAGCTCTCACTGAGCTCTACAACTTGGTGCTAACTTCATTGATATTTGAGGACTTTGATTTTTAGGCCTTTAGGGATCTTCATGGATCATTCCTACCCACTAAGAATCTTTTGGACCTCTAAAAGCCTCATTAATCAATAGGCAGGTGAGGGAAATTACCCCTCACTTTCTCCTTCTGAATCCATTGTGTTATAATTGGATGCATTCCTTTGAAACCCACTCGTAGGTACTCCATGCCTCCCTACCATGAAGTCCTAGTCCTCATGTCTAGGATGATGTCTTTAGGAACCTTTTCAAGTAATCTGGTGTAAAATCATCCACTGATGGAACTTGACCACTCTCCGTGTTAGGGTCCCACCCTAACCCCCTTATTTATGTAATAGGATTGAGTCAGAGTTATAATTAAGTAAAGAGTCAATAAAGTCCATATTAATAATTATAAGTGGTTAACCCACATTTAATGACAGGACCACAGTTGGTTGCAAAAGGGCCATGGTATTAGATAGATGGTATTAATAAGAACCATGGTATTGCATGTATGAATCTTATATAAAGGATAGAGACTCCCTGCAAGGAGCGTCATGTCTTATTTTGTAATCGAGCTCAGCTCTATTGGAGGTGGCCCCCTCGAAGAGGCAAGTGAACTTTGCTTCCTGAATAATAAAATACTTGTTGTTATTGCTCTTGTTCTATGTTCTGGGTATATTTATTCGCATATTTGGTATTCTAGTATTGTCTTATAGGTTAAGAGCATAACAAGTGGTATCAGAGTGCTTTCGAGGGCTGGTGGGATCTCCATTTTTTAGCAATTTTTTTTTTGGGTAGAGACGTGTTTGGGCATCTTTAAACCATGGGATCTATCGTTGAGCGCATAAACCTACAGATTTGGGGAGGCATGCATGCAGGAAATACAAGAAGTGGTCACGCTTGGTGGACTCTCTTGTAATCCATGTGGGTACCCCTTCGAGTAGTAGCGCATTAGACAGAACCGCACACAGACTATCTTCCAAGTACCTTCTGGGTATATCGGAAGCCCCCTAGCTCCCTTGAAACCTCACCATAGATAAACCATTGATTGTCTTGCTACTACAGTACAGTGAGAATAGCACTCGGAGAGATTACTCGCCTATATGATAGGGTAGTCGGGTTGTACAGCTAAGGGTACAGTTGATCCTCCTTGGTTAGTGCCCTTAAAAATTGGGCTGAGTACTACTATCAGACCCTTATGTATATTGCGATCTATAGCACCTGACACTCCTGGAGACCCTAGTTCCCTTCTCTATCGCAGGATCACACATAATATCTGCCAGATCATAGCTCACAAGTGGGGTTTTGCAGTAGCAGTAGCAATCAGTTTTGTCGTTCATATTTATCAGAACAACCATTCCGATATATTAGATCCATGAGATCCACAACAGCAATCACTTCAACCATTCAGATCTATCAGATCAGCCATTCAGATCTCTCAGATCCCTCAGATCCGCCATCCAGATCTGAGTAGTTGTGTGGGTTCCTATACCTGAGCGCGATTTTCACAGGACTTTTGGCAGCATTGACATTTCAGGGATTCAACGACTGTAGTATTCCTAAGAAAGAAGTAAAACTTCGTTAGGAGTATAAAAGAAAAAAAGTTTGTGACCCCACAGGGCGCTTATTGGTGAATTAGCCCATAAGAATCAGGACGACAAGCTAAGCAAGGTGGTACCATTCAATTGTTAGTGCTAAAAAAAATTCGGGCAGTCCCAAATTTCAAGTAAATCGGCTCAGTGCATGGTACAAACTAGAAATCAAGCTATGGCGAATGAAAGGATGGACAACCTTGAAACATCCTTGAAAGACGTCCATGACCAACTGACGAAAATAACTATAGCACTCTCTATGGGCAAGGTGGAAGCCCGCGAGGAGGCATATATTAGAAAAGGACATAGTGAGGGTGAGTCTAGCCACTCTCTTCACCTCTGGGGCACCCACCAACAATCCTGTCCGCGACCACCCAAGCTGGACATGCATAAATTTGATGGATGTCACCCAGCAGCATGGATAACACAAATGGAGCAATATTTCAATCTGAATTACATCTTAGATAATGCCACTCAACTTAGTGTGGGGATCATGCACTTGGATAATGAAAGATGGCAATGGTGGCAATGGCATCAACGTTGCTATGGAAGGTCCTTGACTTGGGACACATTCAAAAAAGCTCTTATCGATCGCTTTGACCATGAATCTACTTTTGGGTCGTCTCACTAAGCTTTGACAGACTAGAATAGTGGATGAATATCTTACAGCCTTTGAAGCCTTAGCTTTCTACACTTTAGGTCTACAAGATGAGTTCTTCACGGAATGTTTTATCAGTGGTCTTAAAGAGGCCATACAAGCTGACGTCCGACTGCACCACCCTCCCTCATGGCTGGAGGCTTGCAGGATAGCTCGTGAAGTAGAACGTGCGTTAGCGGCCCAGTCCAATCGCTCAAATTTCATTGCCAAGGGTCGCCCCCCATAGGCTCATAGCACTACCCAAACACTCAAGGCTCAAAAGATTTCACCTACCAAAATGGTGGAAAGACGAAAGCAGGGATTATGTTACTACTGTGATGAAAAATACTCCCCCAGGCATAAATGCAAGGAGCCCAAATTTTTTCAAATTGATGCTACTGATCACAGCTCATTGGAGGAAGCCCCACCACTTGAGGAACCAGAGGAGGAAGAAGAGGACAACTAGAAGGATAATGTACCTGAAGAACCAATTATTTCATTGCATGCTTTGGTAGGGATTTCTTCACCTCAAACTCTCAAATTCAGAGGTTTTATTAAGCATCGCCTAGTAGTAGTCTTGATTGATAGTGGAAGTACAAATAATTTTATCCATCAAAGAGTTGTGGAAGTAGTGCATTGTTTTGTATGAGTAGTTTCTAACTTCCAAGTCCAAATTTCTAATGGGGGAACAATGAAATGTGAAGGCCGCTGTGAAAATGTCAAACTTCAAAAGGGGGATTATTAGTTAAAGACCCACATGTTTTCCATACATATGGGAGGGTGTGACATTATCCTAGGTGCTGAATGGCTTCGCACACTTGGCCCAATCACAATGGATTTCCAGGAGTTATATATGAGCTTTAAGCAGAACAACCACACACATACCCTCCACGGACTCCAGGCAGGAGCTCGCTTTATCATCAGCTCACATCGGATGGAAAAATTATTAAAAAAGGGCCATCATGGAGTTATAGCTCAATTTAATGCCATCCAGGCCTTCGAACCCAATTCTCTTCTGATTCATCCTGAGATGCAACAAATCTTAAATAACCATCTACCAGTCTTTGACAAGCCGCATGAGCTTCTACCCTCGAGAGGGGAACATGTTCATAGCATCACTTTGGTCCTAGGGGCCCAATCACCAAATGTGCATCCATATAGATATCCATTCGCCCAAAAGAATGAAATAGAAAAAATAATCAAGGAACTTTTGGAAGCAGGCGTCATTCGTCCCAGCATTAGTCCTTATTCATCATCAATGGTCATGGTGCTCAAGAAAGATGGGGAATGGAGTATGTGTCTAGACTTCAGGGCCCTCATTAAGTTGACAGTCAAAGATAAATTTCCCATCACAGTTGTTGATGATTTGTTGGATGAACTAAATGGGGCTCAATTCTTCACTAATCTTGATCTTCGCTCAGACTACCACCAAATTCGCATGAAGGAAGTCAACATTCCAAATACTGCTTTCAGAACTCATGAAGGCCATTATGAGTTCCTGGTCATGCCATTCAATATTTGTAATGCCCCGTCTACTTTTTAGAGGCTTATGAACCAGCTGCTCAAACCATATCTCAGAAAATTTGTCCTTGTTGTCTTCGATGACATCCTCATCTACAATTGCACTTGGGCTGCACATCTTCAACATGTAGATCTGCTATTGCAACTGCTCCATGAGCATAAATTATTTGTTAAGATGTCCAAGTGTTCTTTTGGCATGGAAGAAGTTGAGTATTTGGGACACATTGTGGGGCATGAAGGTGTTAGGGTGGACCCCAAAAAGATTCAGGCAATGCAAGATTGGCCTCAACCTAAGACCTTGAAGACCTGAGAAGATTTTTGGGTCTCACAGGCTACTATCGCAAATTTGTCCATAATTATGATTGCATTGCGAGGCCCCTCACTCAACTCCTAAATAAAAATTCATTCCTCTAGAATGATGAAGCACAATAGGCCTTTACAGCTCTAAAAAATTCCATGTGTTCCATTCCAGTCTTAGCACTACTCGACTTCACCAAATCTTTTGTCATTTAATGTGATGCTTCACGTATGGGTATTGGGGCAGTCTTAATGTAGGAAGGTCAACCCTTGGCCTTCACAAGCCAACAACTAAGTGGGAAGAATCTGGGACAATCTATCTATGAGAAGGAGATGATGGCCATCTTACATGTAGTAGATACCTGGCAACCTTACTTATTGGGGCGACGCTTCCAAATCCGCATAGACCATCAAAGCCTTAAATATTTTTTGGAGCAATGCCTATCCTCACCACAAAAAAATAAATGGCTCGCCAAAATGATGGGATATGATTATGAGATAATTTACAAGAAAGGGTGTGAAAATATTGTAGTAGATGCATTATATCGCTAATTTGAGGAGGAAAGTACCATGCTCGCAATTTCCCTTCCCATTCTAGAATGGATTGAAGAGGCTTGCAGGGAATGGTTTTCACATCCCTGACTCTCCTAAATCATTACTCAATTGCAGGTGGATCCAAACTCCACTAAGGGCTACTCGTGGTAGGATGATATTCTTCGCTACAAGGACAAAGTCATAATATCACCAACACCCACCCTCAAAAGCCGTATTTTGGCAGAGTTGCACTCATCCCCCACTGCAGGACATTCAAGCTTTCAGAAGACATGCTCGCACTCGAAGATCATTTTTTTAGACAGGCATGAAAAAGGACATTCTTACTTTTGTAGCAGAATGCGACGTCTGTCAGTGCCACAAAGGAGAGACAGTCAAAGCACCAAGCACATTACAACCATTGCCCATCCCAGCATCAATATGGACGGAGGTTTCTATGGATTTCATTACAGGTCTTCCAAAGACAGGAAACAATTCAGTCATCGTGGTGGTTGTGGACAAACTTTCTAAGTATGCTCATTTTTGCGCCCTAGCCCACCCTTTTACACCAACTTTAGTTGCTCAATTTTTTATGGATCAGATCTTCAAATTGCATGGCATGCCCACTTCTATTGTGTCTGATCATGACCCGGTCTTCACCAGTAATTTTTTGTAGGAACTCTTGAGGCTACAAGGTACCCAACTAAAACTCAGTACTTCCTATCATCTACAAACTAATGGTCAAACTAAAGTAGTCAAAAAATGTCTGGAAACCTACATTAGGTGTTTCACTTCAGAAAAGCAACATCTCTGGGTACAATGGTTACCTCTAGCTGAATGGTGGTATAACACCAACTATCATGCCACCACCAAAATGACTCCATATGAAGCAGTTTATGTTCAACTCCCTCCTT
>APFE031077212.1:0-17894 GCA_000404065.3 Pinus taeda | reverse complement strand
AATTAGATATGGTTTAGGTTGATTAGAATAAGGTGAAAGTGTTCCATATTTTTGTAAAGGCTCTAGATAGGACCTCATTCCCATTTTGGGTTTTTGTTTGTTACTTTATCTCCCTTATTTTGTATCTTAAGGCTTACATGTTCAAATCTTCATGCTTTATCCCTTCATTACCCTAGGATTGGAGCAAATCTAATTGAAAATTTCCCTTTTTCTCCTCCATTAGGGTTGGCAGGAAAGTTAAAAGAATTAGATATGGTCGAGGTTGATCAGAATAATTTGAAAGTGTTCCATATTATTGTAAAGGATCTAGACAGGACCTCAATCCCATTTTGAGTCTCAAAAGAGGCAATCTGGGATGGGTGACCTCCCAAGACATCCTAGTTACCGGGTGCAAGCCTTGGAAGTGATGATTAATGCCATGTGATTCATTTCACTAATTTCAATCCCACTTCTTCACCCCTTTGAGCATCATTGGATGCAATGCGTGCTAAGTGGACTATTCAAAATCATGAAAAATTAGTCAGTTATGATTACCTCTGATGGAAATGGTTATAGATGAATGACTTACTTAATGCAGTTGAATCCAAAATAATGATATCTAATATAATGCACTGTGAAAACTCCTCAATACTTAAATTCAAAAGAGTGAATGGAACTCTAATTCAATGGTTCATGTGGCACAATACTTGTTAATTTTTTGAAAGTGGGGTAGAATCTAAGTGGGCTTTATTGTGGGAAAAAATCCATAGTTAAGTGTGCTTGAGTGAGAGGTGATCTAGGATGGGTGACCTCCAGGGAAGTCATGGGTATTGGGTGCAAGCCCCGGAAATAATGATTGACGCCATGTGATTCATTTCACTAGTTTCAATCCTACTTCTTAACCCTTGTGAGCATCGCCCGATGTAATGCGTGCCAAGTGGACTATTCAAAATCATGAAAAATTAGTTAGTTACGACTACCTCTCATGGAAATGGTCATAGATGAATGACTTAATTAATGTAGTTAAATCCCAAAAAATGATATCTAATATAATTCACTTCTAAAACCCCTCAATACTTAAGACGAGTATGAGGTAGATCTAATTTAGATCTTAGATGATGCAGAACCATTGACCCATCCTCTGAAAAAAATAGCAAGAACGAGTTCTGGAAAGCGAAAATGAGAAAAATGCATCACAAGGCAAGGGATTTGTTAAAAACCTTGAAACAACATATTTGTGATGGATGAGCTTTGTAGAAGGGATCTTGTTGAGATATTTATGGAGAAGATGATGGATCTTGAAATGATTCACAATATTGTAATTTCCTCTATAAATTGTAGCCTTTGAGAATTGAAAGGAGGTGACCATTAGAATGAAGATATGGCTAGCCAAGGTGCCAATAGATGTTATGTAATAGTTTAGTGCGTTTAATTAATGAAAGTTGTCTTATAATTTATGTGATTCTATGTGTGTGCATGGCGATTTAACACATTGATGGATTGATTCATAGATTTATTAACTTTGTTTGATGAATTAATGTTACATGTAGACAATAGGGTTCTTTGGTTTGAAGTGGAAGTGACGATGAGTTACATTTGCAAAATCATAATCCCCGGGTACTATGATTGGGACCATAATAAAACTTGAAATGATAGACCCCCATAAATCATTTGCATCAAATGGTATTAGAGAGCAGAATATTCCTTCATGTAGTGTGGAGGAGAAGTAGCAGAAGAAGGTACAAGTGATTGAAGAATGGTAAGAGATGTGTTTTATCTATGTAGGTGACAATAGAGGAAGGGTAGAATATTTGCAATATCCTAGAGAAAGGAGTGCTCAAACGGTTCTAGAGAAGAGAACTAGGAAAATGCCAAAAGCCCAAACTTAGGAAAACATTTGGTGAGGTATTGTGTAGCAAGGTGGAGACTTGTTAGTGTATAGGTGAGTTTCAACTCATGAGTAAAATTTGTTATGAGAGGACTATATGCATATGATAAGGACGTCATAATTTTTTGTACCTTGGGTGTCTGATCTAGGACCATCGACCAATCTTGTGAAAAAAATTAACAATAACAACTTCTCAAAGATGAAAATGAGAAAAATGCATCAAAAGGTAAGGGATTTGTTAAAAAGCTTGAAAAATCAAGTTTGTGAGGGATGAGATTTGTGGAGAGGAACATGTTCAGATATTTATGGAGAATATCATGGATCTTGAAATGAACCACAATATTGTAATTTCCTTTGTAAATTGTAGCCTTTGGGCATTGAAAAGAGGTGACCATTAGAATGAAGAATTGGCCAACCAAGCCACCAATAGATGCTATGACATAATTTAGTTGGTTTAATTCACGAATTTTGTTTTCTACTTTATGTAATGGTGATTTAATGCATTGATTTCCTGATGCATAGACCCATTGACTTTGTTTGATGAATTAATGTTACATGTAGACCATAGGGTTCTTCAGTTTGAAGTGGAAGCAAGGATGAGTTGAGTTTGTGGGCTCATAATCTGCAAGTGCTAGTAGTGGGAACATAAGAAAACTTGAAATGATAGCCCCCCATTAACTGTTTGCGTCATTTGAGAAACGAATGGGGATCACAATAGCCATGCAACAACTTATATGTGAATGGAAGCAATTTTATATTTTCTTCCGAGATACGTGAAAATTTCGTAACTAAGAACTCCACTAATTTATTTCTTTTGTGCTTTCACATAGGTGCCTCAAGCTCTAGGAACCCAATTGGTTTATTTTGTTACAAGGATGCAACTCGAGGGAAGGTCACATTGCAATGGAACAACCATAGTTGAATCCAAGAAATTATATTGTTAAACAATTAGAATATGTTCCATCTTCAGAAGTAAATCAACTCTTTTTGGTTCTTCAATCAAAGGTTGTCATTTGTATTTTTAATGGTTTTTGGCCAATGTTTGAAGATTTACCTCAATGTATGACACGGTCCAAAAATTGTGGTATTTATGTTTGTTTAAAAGGTTTTTTCATTGTTTGGTTCAATTCCCAAGAAGATATAGAGAAAGTTCTGAAGGAAAAGCCTCGTTTTTATGGAAGAGCAAGACTTTTCATCACCCCTTGGTTTCCAAAGTTTAATTCCACAATAATGGTGGTAAAAAAGGTATTGGTTTTGGGGAAGGTTTCCAAACCTTCCTCTTCCCTTTTGGCATCATAAGACCTTACAGGGAATCAAGAAAACTTTAGGTTCCTTTAAAAACATGGATGATGAAAGAAGCAAGAAATTGTTATTGACCTTTTCCCATATATATGTAGAAATAGACCTAAGAAAGGGTCTACCTAACTGCATCTTGCTCAATCATAAATATTTCCAATGGATTCAAATTTTGGACTATGAAAACATGACACTTAGATGCCACACATGTTTTCAAACATGACATATTTAGGACTTATTCCCTATCGCAAAGAAGATACGAAAAAGGAAAAAGTATCAGAACACTAACAAAAAAGGTTGGAAACGTGTTGATCTGTAACAAGAAGGGGAACTCAAGGAGGAATTTTCAATTTTGTTCAAAATAATAATATAATACTATCCAGGTTGATGGTGAACATGCACCTAATGTTAGTTTTCTAGTGCTATGAGGACAAGCACAAATTTTGTACTATGGATAATTACTTCTAATGATATTTTGCACTTTCTAGATTATCATTAAGCAATTACACTTCAAAAAATTAAACTATAAATGCAATATAATAATTCAACAATAGATATCATGAGCAAATAGTAAATACCACATATTTTTCACCCAGGAAACCCAACCTTGGTAAAAAAACCTAACAATCTCTTCTTAGAGAAATTATTGTTCAATTCAACAGATGGTACTGTTATCTCAAAATCAAGCCCTGGAAGGCTGCAAACCAGGAAGACTTCAAGTAACTGTTTCAAACCTACTTTAGTCATAGGCTTAGCCTCCTCAACCTGAGAGGGCTCTCTCTAGATGGGTTAATGATTTTGATTAAAGATAAGATGGCTAACTCTAATAGAACAAATCTGAGAAATATAAATGGTGGAAACACTTTTAATTACTATCCATTGGGCTTATGGAGTCAACACACTTCAATAAAACAACGATCTCAACCTTACATGGAAGTCAGGGAATTCAACATTTAAACATTCAGAACATAAACTCATATAGGACCACACAGTTTATAAATGTATACAGGAAGTTAGAGCACATTCAGTGAATTCTGAGTGATTATACATCCATAACACTGCAAGAATTAGGGAAAGGACAACATCACATATTCTGAACATAAAAAATCCATCATGAATCCTGAGAAGTAAAGCCAAATATGTATTACTGAAACTGAGTCTTACATAAGCCAAATACAAGCTTTTTCATAGAATTTCCCACCCTTTGTACATTGATGCTTCAACTATATATAGAGCTCTTTACATAACTTGGATTCCTCCTCAAGCATGAGGGGAATTCGAATTCATCCTACTATGACACCTATTGATACTTAAAACTAACTATTAAATGCAAATGACACCTAACTAGGAGTCCTAGAGACCTAATACAAGTAGGAGTGTAACTCCTTATTATGATTACAACAAACTTATCTAAACATTTAAAGCATTCTTTGACACCTAACAATCCATGAAGTCAAATTTGATGAAGCCTCCCACGTGGTCATCTGACTACTGAAGAAAAACCCTAGAAATTAGGGAACATGTTTCCATGTTTTTAGGTTTAGGATCCCTGAAAATGGCACGTGGGACAGAACCTTTATCTCCTCATCCATGACACCTTTTTCGAAACTGAAGGCGGTTTTTGTAGTTCAGGATGTCTAGAACAAAAATTCTCTTGGTTTTTTAAAATACTTCTCCAGCTGTCCAGAATCGATCCTTGATGTTCCTAGAAACTAGTAGACTGACCCTTGCTCTGTTCTGGCTGAAAAATGTGTCTTGGGACAGAGCTCATAACTTCTGATAAAAAATGTATTTGGAAAAACTGAAGGAGGTTTTTGTGAACTAATCCGTGCTGAAAAAAAAACTCTTTTGGGGTTTTGAAACACTATCCCTACCTCCCAAAATGTTCCTTTGAAAAACAGGTGTAAAACAGAGACATATGCCTGTGAAAAACTTCCACCTACAGCAGTTTCGTAGCGCAAGTTTAGTCATCCATTTCTCCCAGCTCATGATATATTTGCGGAAACTGAAGGTGGTTTTTGTAGTTCAGTCTGTTAGGAATAAAAACCTCTTTCACTTTTCTAAAATGTGCTTTCAGTTGCTCTAGAGACCTCCTGGAAGTTGACTACTTAAAACAGTTTTTCTCCTGAAAAAGGCTGCTTCAGTTACCCCGGTTGTTCTTCATACAATTGCATTGGACTATCTTGTTTTACATACACTGTAGACTTGATTCAAAACCTCTTTGAAGCTGCCTTAAGCATCATGAACAAAACTTGCTATGAATAATGGTCATCTTCATAAACTTCCTTTCAAAAATATTTGCCCTTTGTCACTCAAAATTGGTCAACTTCATCAAAATATGCAGCTACAGCAGTTTCGTAGCGCGCTACGAAACTGCTGTGTAATCACCAAAACACAGTTTTAATGCCAATTCGACTGTCTTGAGCCTTTATTTTTCATGAAATGGGTTTCTCCACATGTCATGAAGATGTTCAAAACTGAATACAATAAACACCATTCTTCAAGGAAAACTTTCAAAATGTAATCTATATCAAAATTTAGGATTACCTTACATGCCTTGCTTGAGCCTTCAAAGAAATCTGATGTATGCTGACCTTGAGTTTGCCAAGTGCTTCTTATGCATGAAAGGAAATTGAGAATAACCAAGACCAATTCTCCTTACCTTACCCTTTTCCTTTGAAATCTTTTCAGTGATAACAGGTACAATTTGATTTTCAGTCAAATTTGGTCAATCCGACCACATAAATTAGCTAGGTAAAACATGGTCCAAAATGCCCACAAAATTAGCCAAACTATTTCCCAAATAAATCAATAAAATCTACTCAAACTTCATTCAAACAGTGCCCATAAATTTTGTTCAATTCTACCTTAGAAAGTATTATTCAATTATGGTGAACTTTTCCTTGGAAATTTTAGTCAAACTACGTCATACAACCTATGGTCAACTCAAAAAATTTGGTCAACTTTTAGCATCAAAAATGTGTTCAACTCTATGATTAACTCAACTAGAAAGAATTACGGTCAACCCTCCAGAAATTACGTGAAATAGATTATAATAGAGCTTGGTCAACATTAGTCAAACATATTAGAGAGCTCATTCAAAATCCAAATATCTTTTGTCTTTTTCCTTCACATGTGTGAATAGAAGATATCATTTTTTTTTGGTTTGAATTAATGCCAAGGTAGGTCAAATGATGTATTTATATTGGCAAAATCATGTGGGTTTTGACGAAGGGTTAATTAACATATTCAATTAGGGGGGATGACATGACTGTTCTAAGTCGACATTAATTAAAATTATCTTTTCTTTATATTTATTTGAATACCGATGTAGCTATGAAAATTAAACACTCCCTCTTTGATAGGGAGGTATTATTCTTAACTTCTTCAGATGTCCACTTTGTTAAAAAAAATATCCTTCTCTAGAAAATATTGAAAGAGCTAACTGTGCTTATGTATCCATCCACTAAATGTTGAAATAATCCTACTTTAACATCATGCGAAGGGATCTAGTTTCCTACTAGTCAACTCTCCTTTGCAAATGGATCTACTTACCCACTAGTCAAAGGCCTTTTGGGTTCACACAAGCCTTTTGGCCTTCTTGGGTCAAGACTAGTCCTTGTTCACCAACTATCCAAGATGTCACCTAGAACTTGGTCAACACCTATGACCTACAATGAAAACCTAGGTTATTACCATTCATGAATGCCAATTGAATGCTAATAAAATTCCCAATTCTAAAGGAACTCACTCTACCCACTAGCTAAATACCTCTTGGAAATTTAGGGGAGCACACTAGGCTTTGATGCTCTTTGGGCCATTCTCGATAGATACATTACATGGCCCCTAGTCAATACTTTTGATATTTCAATATCCTAACCTAAGGATAATGTTTTCCCCTTAATGCTACAATATCAACACTCCCTCTCAATGAGGGAGGCATTCTAAGCCACTCCAAGATTGTACCTGAAGTATGAAAACTTTTCCTTGGGTAGCGGCTTGGTGAGAATGTCAGCAACTTGCTCCTTAGCTTCACTAATTTCTTCTTCTTCCGTACCGTGTATTAGATGTAATGATACTCAATATTGATGTGCTTTGGCTTGTCATGGAGAATGAATTTTTGAAAGATTCACACAACTTTAATTGTCACAATATATCCTGGTATGTTCCTGTAGTTGATCAAACAATTGTGCAAGTACTTTTCAAATCCATACTGGCTGCAGTGTACTTGGCCAATATGTAGTGCTCAGTACTAAAGTTGTTTACTTTCTTCTCATCTAAGATATCATAGTAGAACCCAAACTAAAACAACATCCTAATGTGCTCTTCATGTCTTCAATACTCCCTTTCCAATTGGAATCTGAGAATTCATATAGTTGTACTCCATATTTTGGCACATATCTCCAACCATAACTAACTATCCCAAAAAGATATATCAACACATGATTTTCCACAATCCAATGTGAATTCCTTGGTTCCACAAAGAAATAGCTTAGAGTTTTCACCCTAAAGAAAATATTAGGTATATAATTAACCAAATGAATTAATGAGCCAATCAAATGTCAATACATAAAGGGATCTACCATATATGAATCAGTTTCTATCAACTTATTTAGATTGGTCACCATGGGAGTAGACATGTACTTGTAGACCATCATCCCAAATCCTTGAAGGATCATAATGGCATACTTCCATTTAATAAGCGATTTTTGTTGGCTACTACCATACTATTGTAGTGGTTTCAACCACCCTACAAAATTTTTCCTTAGGTTCATTTTGGAGCCTCCCTACAAATCATCCTTAGCAACATGTCTTGCGTTGTCAAGTACATAGACTTCACTGGCTTTTTAGTAGCTTTCTAAACTGTGCATGTTACTTTTCTTCACTCCCCTCATAGGCTACCATTCCAGACTAGGGCGAATTTCTGGTTGAGAAGATCCCTAAAAAAAATTGTGCAATTTCAGAGGAGAACCAACCTTCCCTCCAAAAATTGCACAAATCTGCTGGGCAGCCCACTGGGCTTAGAAATTGCACAATGTAGTCAGACAATCTTCCTTTGGAAAATTGCGCAATATGGCCCAACGCTGCAGCTCAGCCTAGAAATTATGCAATTCTTAGCAGTAGTCACCTTCTCTTCCCAGAAATTGTGTAATCTCTTCGGGACATCCAACATAGTTCCTCTCATAACTGTGCAAATCCCTCTCTCATTCAAGCAGGATGTTTCATGTGCCTTCAAGTTAACCGGGTCCCTTTGGGACTGAGCAAAACTAATTTCCATGCATGGGCCTCTCTTCCTGAAATAGCAAAAGGCCGCATGCAAAAGGAATCCCTAGATATAGGGAACTATTTTTCATTGCTAGAGGTTACATGCAAGGCTCATTTTACAAACCTCTCACCAAGTGTCACTTTTTCCTCAATTTGTGGCATGCACATCATAAACTCGATCTTATCAAAACTCATGAACCAGACACTGCAAAGCTCATTCCTCACATCGACCTTGCAGCTCTAACATCCCACATTGCATCGAGGAGTCTTTGGCACTTTCAACTTAGCTATTTTAGGGTAAGTTTTCTTTTCATGTCTTGCATTATGTTTCTGTACATGCACATATTGATGAAACTGCGCCCATACAAGTTATGGACCCATCTAATAGCTGGCATGGAGTAGAAAGGGTGAGTATTACTATCGATCGCATGAAAGGGTGTTCAAGATAATGGATTTCATTGTATGCATTCATGTGATCCCACCCATTTGGCACACTCACCGAGGCGAAGAAAAGAAGCAATTCTGACTGGATCTGAACATGTATTTCGACAAGTTGATGCACATGGTCACTAGCACACACTTGAAGATCAACACAGACACTATGGATCAGTATGTTGTTGGTCCAACTGCACTCAAGATGATGATGCACATGTTATCAGACGAGTTGGACAGAGGATCCATATCAATGTACTCAGATGCAACGAAGGCAAGAGTTCACTTTCAAAAGGATGTCACCTTTGAGTGTGTGAACACCATCAGGGAAAACCAATATTTGTATTAGTTCACCTGTCGACCATCATGAGGATGTCAAAGGGTTTGTCTTCCCACAGTTTTCCAAGTCTTAGTGATGTCTTTCATGGCTTGCTCAAGCCATTTTTTCTCACATGGGTACATGTGCAAATTGTATGTAACATCTTGTAAAGTGGAAGTCCAAGTGTCAATAGTGGAATGTAATAGTCATAGAGTAGCTAAAGAGTTATGAGGGTAGGTGAACAGTCACAAAGGGGAATGTCAAGGGTCACCCCACCCTTCGCTATTCATAGTACCTCATAACTCATTGTAGAGTCTTTTGGTAAGCCAAGCTTCTGATAGGAGTATCTTAGAGAAAGTTTGGAGAGTATTGTAATGAGCCTTGGCTTTTCTATAGTGCAGATCTAGTACATCTCTTTGGAGGAGCAGGTGGAAGTGACTGTAACATTCTACTATCGAGACTAGTGGTTGGTCGTGGTTGTACTGTATGATTGGAATTTTCACTTCTTAATATAACATAGCCAACACATTTCATGCATGTTTTGTTATTTTATTTCAGTTAACTTGGTTACTCTAATGATATATGTATATGTTTTCTTACGCATGTATGTATAGACTCCTTCTCTATATGTATGTATGAATCTTATTGAGATGTGTTGTTGGTTTAACCATCATTTTGGATTGTTGGTTCACCTTCCTTCCAATTTGTGATGCAAATTTTCTCATGTGTTATCTTTCAAGCTACGTGTTTACATAGGTTTCCAAGGGTTGCAACCATTCCACCTTTTGTGTGTTAGAGACATTCATGCACCTTTCTTGGCTTGCTATGTGTCATGCCCTTGCTACCAATAGGGAAATCTTACTTGCCTATGCGTGCAACCGCAGTCAAGGCGATATCATATGACCCACTATTGGGATTCCTACACCAAATAGTCTGAGGTCTAGTTGGGACTTCTTACTAGGGAGATCCCCTAACATGTTGGTGGGTCCAACACTGTCAACACATACTTATATTCCCAAGTAATAATGCTACAAGTCTAGGTCCTTCATCTAAAACTCATATGTCAACTCACACTTACTATGATCAATGAGATTCTCTGGTCCTGTCAAAAACAAGTCATCAACATGTAGCAACAATATCATAGGCTCACCTATAACAACCTTTTAGAAAAGGTTGGGATCAACATCACTCTTGTTGAAGCCAAGACTCGCTAGGTATCCATCAATCCAAGAATACCAAGCTTAAGGTGCCTTCTTGAGTCTATAAAAATATTTCTTCAATATGAAAACATGAGTCTCCTTCTCATGCAACTCAAAGCCTTCATGTTGTCCTACATACACTTATTCATAAATCACTCCATTAAAGAAATTTGTATCCACATACATTTGACACAATTTCCTATTGGATTTTATAATTATGGCCAATCTTCATAATGTATATTTTCATCATTTATGTAAGCAATTTTTCTTCATGCTCAAAAGGAAATTATATTATATGCATATTTCAAAGAAAAATTAGAAGGCTTGTTCTTCAATACCTTCTAAAACAGAGAATTTAAATTGGTATTATGTGTCACAACTCCATAAGATGACCAAGTTGGCCCCTCTTGTTCATGTCATCTAGGCCCCTTAGAGGCACCTATTTGACCCTGCTAGATGGCTATCTATAAGCATTCATTCCTCCTTCATGAGATAACAATTCAACCCACACACAAGACAAATACATTTTCTCCCAAGTGAAGGAAATATGTTGAATTTAAAGTGAAGTTGATCAAGTCAAAGGAGTAGATAAATAGGCTTGCACTTGTAGAAGAAATCTCTGCTACAATTCACAAGTGTTGAAGGAACAAGCTGATTTTTCTGTGGTAACTTTTCTATGATCTGCCTAAACTTATGTGGACAGAGAGGGCCAAAATTTGGCCTCCTATCGCAAGCCTAGTTTATACCTTAAATAATTTTCACTTGTGGGAATCTTGGAGGAGGGATGACTTGGAATCTTGGTGGTTTTCTAGTCTTTCCATCTTATTAGTCAGTTATATTATCATCCTTACTTAGATATCTCTTTTATTGAGTTGATTCTATAAGTAAAGGTTGATGGGATTTCTCCCCATGTTGGTTTTCCCATGGTAAACTCTTGTGTTATTGTGTGGTTGTATCTTTATGATCCTCTAGCATTTTGTTATATTATTGAATTTCTTTGTCTAATTATTTTATTTTGAATAATAAATGTAAGAAAAATCATCAGAAATAATTATTAGTTTAGAGGACTATTGAAAACTCAAAATTTCAAACCAATAATAGAATCAATACAAATAAAAGTTATAATAGAATTTCACCTAGAAACTTGAGCCAATGTCTCCTCATATTCCTCTCCCTCTTTCTGGGAGAACCCTCTAACCATGAATCTTACATTATAATTCTCCATGCTACCA
The DNA here is from genome assembly GCA_000404065.3 of Pinus taeda. Classification (NCBI taxonomy): domain Eukaryota; kingdom Viridiplantae; phylum Streptophyta; class Pinopsida; order Pinales; family Pinaceae; genus Pinus; species Pinus taeda. Next base: position 6,284 of record APFE031077212.1, on the reverse strand, counting down.
TCCACTACATGATTGATATTGTAGATTCACTTGGAAGTTACCACTAACTTCACCTCATGTATTAACACAATATTCCACACATCATTCTTCATGATGGATTAATATTCTTCCATCATGTCATCTTTCCAAACTTACTAAAATAATGCCTCATCATAGTTGGACAGCCTGGAATCAATGTTATGACTCATTAAAGTGCCACGAGGCACTACACATCCCTCAACTTATTGCAATGTACTTCAAAGACATGATAGTCTCTTCTTGGGTTCTGGAATAATTTGGCCCTTTTATCTATTCTTGATGATCTGAAAGATGTTCCACAAGTTTAGAATGCCCTAAACCAACATCCTTGACAGTTTCATGTTCTTCATCACCAACACCATTTCTATACATCCTGTAACATCCCCTGGTAAACCTCGCATGAAAACACATAGGATTAGATAAATTTTACACAATTTACACATGTAATTGTTCTAATTACTTATTCCATTTTCCTTTACTAGATATTAGATATAATATTTATCTTTACTTATAGTAATATTCAGTAAACAAATAAGAATTTACATAACATAACATAACATCCAATCTTATAACATATTATCGTAAACATCTTGATGTAACATTGCATCATTTCCATGATTCTTTCAACTATGTTAGTTAATCACATACTTGATAATGTAAATGACATGTTATGAAAAGAATTAAAATAATCCAAATAGAACAATAGGAAATCACATCATTCAACACTAATATACCCTGGAAACACCGTAGGGTGAAAACCAATAAATGTTTACTTTTATTATTAAACGCTCATGAGGGTGTTCACCCCTCACTCAATGGTTTGTAAGAGAGTCTATCTCTTAACCATTATCAAAAAAATATTATAGATAAATATAATTTAAGTAAAACATGTGTATCTAGAAGATTTTACAATCATCATGATATCATTTACCGACAAATTCGCAATCTTTATGTCGTTATGGCCTAGATTTTCCCCATCAGTGGACCATCCTACAACTGGCACCCTTCAATCTTCATGGAACATTAGTTCTTCACCTACCACAATGTTAAATATAATCTATCCTTTGCATAAGTCGCCATTATTTCCTTCCATTGTTGTCTTCAATAAAATTTGGTATCATAATTAGATAAAGTATTAATAAACCAATAATCAATCCTTATTAATGATTCTGCAACATCTATTCATGTGCATACATGAATATAAATAAAATATCATGACATGTTCCCTTTAGCAACACTGAATATGCATTAATCATACACATGTCACTATAAAATCATGTCCATAAATATATACCACATTAATTGCTCTTCCCCTCCCATAAGCTTACATTCTTTTCCAATGAAAATCAATACCATTGTCCAAATTCTTTTAAAGAATAATATAATCTTAACTTTCATATTCTTGCATGTATTTATATAATGTTGAAAAGTGTGCAACAAGATATGTTAAATTTAGGAAGTGCTAAAAATAGAACTTCTAAAAATAGTACTTCTAAACATAGCAGTTTGGCCAATGAGCATTTTGTCCACCTTGGGTGAGAGGTGAAACTGCTAAAAACAACATTTTCTAAAAATAGCATTTCTGGGTCCCTTGCTATTTTTAGCAGTTCCTGGTCTAACTATAGGAAGTAAAAACGAATTTGATCTTACCAGTAGTTTAAAATATTAATTAATTAATCTCCATGAGTTAATTAGTTAAGGAAAAGAAAACTTGAAGTCTTTGTGAGAACATGCAATTTTTTCTCCATCCATTGGGGAATGTGTCCTTGTTTTGCTCCACTGATTGAGGAATTAAGGATGAGTTCTATATTGAGAGGATCAGTTGACTTAGTTTAACTTACTCAAGTTCAGTTAGATTAATTTAACAAGTTGTTAAATTAATGAGATATAGTTTGTTGATGCTTGCATGCATGTGACAACTATTATTTTCAGATAACTATGTATTCACTCATGGATAACTGATGCATGTCAGTTCAGACAGAAACCCAATTGAGATCAGAGAAGGGACAGTGTACTATCAGTTTGATGAATATTTTTCCTATAAAGTAAGCTCATCCATGATGAGGATTTATCTCCTTCAGGTTTGTGCAATTAGATAAGAGGTTAGTGAGTGTGTGAAGAGGCCAATTCTCACAGGTGGCAGCACTGGACCCCAAGGAAATTTCACAAGAAAATAGGAGGCTTAGAGGACAAAGGATAAGGTTTGTGAGAAGACTTTGACTGTCTATGAGCAAGAGAGGGATTGCAGAGAGAGCAGGATAGGTTGTGAGTTGATTCTTTCTATAATCCAGACTATATTTCCACTTGTATGATAATACAGAGTTGGGGTTTTACGCTGAGGCTTTCCCCGGGTAAATTCTTCTGTGTTATGTGTGATTGATTCCTTCTTATCAATTATATGTGTTCTTATTGATGTTGATCATGCTCGATTAAGATTCTGCTAAATTGTTTTTAGAAGTAGATCAAGTGTTTTTCTTTAGTACATTGCATTACCAGGTGATCTACAGGTGAGAAATTTCTACATGGTATCAGAGCTAGCTGATTTGTAGAAAAAGTTCTACATGGTATCAGAGCTAGCTGATTTGTAGAAAGATTTTACAAAATTATACATATAAGCTTTTCCCAAATAACAATAAAAATATGTGTTATTTTCATGCATCCACATCAAATTTATCCAAAAGGACCCAACCCCTCAATCAATATCATTTGAACATATGTTACCTTTCATGAAAATACATTTTCTTCTTGAACATACAAATACACTTTATCCTATTATAAAGAATTATTTTCAAGAAGCCAAATGCTATATGCATAAAATACATATTTTTTTATTTTCAAAGGGTAAAACATATTAGTTAGTATTCCTATGCATACAATTATATAAACTTTATTCAAAGAACCTATCCCCTCAATTATTACTTTTGGTGCACACAAATATGTAAAAAGGAAACTAACACAATGGTTATTATTCCTATTCATGAAAATGCATATATTTTATTTTTTTTCCAAAAGAGTCTTTCACAAATAAAGCTTGATACCATCTTGTATGCAAACACACAGTGTTTCTAGATGAAGGTTAACAAATAATCTTATTTGAAAATTCATAATATTTCCAAATGAAAGCTAACATATAATATATTATTCTTGTATATGCATAACACCCTTTAAAAGAAACAGTGTAAATGGATATTCCTTTTTAAAAGCAAACTATTACCTTAGTTGGTGTATACAATATACACCCTTCTAGCACAATAGCTTTTATTAAATTGCACAATATTAACCATTATTTTTTGCATGTAACATCCATGTTTCTTTTCCAAGAAACTAGCTCATTAATTAATTCATTCTCATGTATTAAAAAATAATCAAAAGAAATGGACATAATAGCTATTACTCTTGCATGTAGACATAACCCTTTCCAAAGGAAACTAACATAATATATTTTCAATTATGCATGAAATCCCAATTAGTTATTTTTTTTACGCATGAAAACTACATTTCCTCCCAAAAAATCTATCTCAAAAGTTTTACTTTCCATGCATGTAAAGTGCATTTCTTTCCAAGAAATCTATTTCAGTCAACTATTATTTGCATTCATGCAACACATTTTTGTTTTCAAGGAGGAAATTAACACAACAATTAATGTCTCTATGCATAAAGAATCTTATTCCTTTTTTCAAAATATCTATTATTATTTTGCGCATAAATAGATTTAACACAATGAACTAATCTTTTGTGTATGTAAATACACATTTCTTTTTCTAGGGATCTAGGAAAATAGTTATTATTTGGTTGCGCAAGGTTCCCATTTAACATTTTTCAAGTAAAACAATTTCGATAATTTAGTTATTATGCACACAAAATCCATAAATACATTCCCATAATTTCATAACAAATCCTTTTAAGAAAATAATTATATTTAACCTATGCTCATGCACACAAGAAACGTGGATTTTTTTTCTAATAATATATTTTTTTAAAGACTTAGAACATTTAAACACGTTTATTTTTTCTTGAACTTATGTAATAATTATTATTTATATGCAAAAATTCCTTTCCAAGAATTTAGTATAATAGTTATTAGTCATGTAGGTATATTTCTTTCATGTAAGAACACCATATATATATATATATGTAACGAAGCACAAAACAACTTTTTATTTCAAAGCATCTATTCTCTTCCAGGGAACCAACATCATGATTATTGTTTTGTGCACCTCTACATGTATTCTTTTCCTAAAGAAATAATAATATTTTTTCTTTCCATACTTTCAAGAACACATATTTCTTTACAAGAAACTAAATGCATAATACCTACTCCTTCATGCATGACCTACTCCTTCGTGCATGCAAGCATGTAATTCTTTTCAAAAAAACAAACGTATAATAGATACTTTTATTGGATGAAAAAGAAAATACTTATTTTCAAGAACTCAAGTGCACAATATTTAATTTTTTAATGCATAAAAATATATAAACCTTCCAAAGAAGACCCATGCAAAATATATTATTCTTGCGTGCAAATTTAAACTCTTTCCAAAATAAGGCTGACACAATTTATGAAATAGATTCATATGAAATATTTTTGACACAAATACTTATCTTGGTAGCCATGATAGCCAATGAACCCCATCCAAACTAGGTTAAGTTGAGTGGTAATAGTAGTTTCATAGGCCTTAAAAGGATTTCCAATGAGATATTCTAATTAGGAATTCAACTCTTGAACACTCATATGAGCATCCAAATTTTCTCACATCACACCTAATGATGCAAAATTTACGGGTTTCATCTTCCCTAAAGCAACATTCATGAGCTTCAAACTTGTGACAAAGCCTAAGACAAAACTTAGGATTACGAGGCAATAGTGCTAATGAGACTCAAGCATGAAGGGAGATGATTAGAAGAGAAACAAGAAGCTAACAAAGATTCAAATGGAGAAGGAATGAAAACTTTGATAAGGACTATAAATATACGAGACCCTTGATATTTGAATGTCTTGGAGATGTGTTTATGAATGTGAAAGATGTCAATGTTGCAAATAAGAAGATGTCATGATGAAAGACCATCATAAAAGGTAACTTTTATTTATGCTCATTTTTATTTTTGAACAACATCTGGTTGGGTTGAAATAGGGCTACCAAAAGAAATTTGTATATGTCACCTACAACTGAGAATGGATGGAATGTACTAAAATAAACATGACCTAGAAGAGGTAGTTGTATGGAAAGCTAGGTGTCGACTAGAAGATCTATTTCGAAGGAAAAGAAAGATAACATGACTATTGGTTAAACCCTATGGTTCATTGAAGGAAAGTGATGGATGGATGATTCCTTACAAGATCAAGGCTTCATGATGAACAATTTGAAATTCATGACATTGAAAGGAGGGGACATACAAGTAGTTGATAGTACCATGATCTCCACCAAATCATTGTTGTTGGAAACAAGTCCTTAATTGAGATGGAGATTAAGCAAGTCCCAAGTTAATAGGGAGCTTTATATATTCCTTTTATAGGAATGAGTTGGTCCTCCCTAGTTAAGAGGGAGTGACATATATGGTTCTCTACTTCATGTGTCATGCACTAGACTAATGCACCAGACTAGGACTTACTGTTGTAAGTCTTAGTGAAGGCCATGAGGAGAGATATACACATAATTATTTTCTTCATGTTATGAAGAAAGAATGGAGGATTTAGTAATAATCAAAGATTGATTTCGATACTCTTTGAGGATGTGGTAGGGAATCCAATAGGTAAGAGTAGTTAAAGAGGAAATTCCTTGAGGATGTGTTATTCCAAGATAGGATTTGTCCTAAAAGGGTGTACCTTGTGAACACCCAGGTGTGGTATGTGCCTTAATAGATAATGATGATGGTTTTTATCAGTCATTGGTCTCACCAGAATTGTGCCACGATATTGTGGAGAGATAGAATTGTTAGTCAATGCCTTGCTATGTGACAATGTTGGTTGGTATGATAAGATTCTCTAGCATAAGCTAAGGAGGTAGCTTATGAGATGGCTTACCAATCCAACTTTCATTATGAGAATTCTTTAGTTTGAGAATGTCCAATTACCTTGTATGGATTATGAATTCCTCCTTAGTTAAGAGGGAGTGTTGAAATATGTAACTAGGTCCAGTCTGCACAATGACATATTAATCATGATTTTATGTATTTGATGTAAAGAGAAAAGGAAATTTATTATATTCATTCTTGAGGCATGGTTTTCATGCTCAAGGGAAATTTATTTTATAGGTCAGGAACCCAAT